>BCLH01001019.1:34459-47171 GCA_001602315.1 Zoysia pacifica | reverse complement strand
TGCCGTTCCCCCCGTCCGCGCTGCGGCCAGGGTCCGGGTCGGCGGTGCGGGACTTAGCCCGCGGCGGCACGTACGTGGCGGTGGCCACCTGGGGCTGGGCGGAGACGGCGACGGCGGTGGAGATGGGCGGGGGAGGCGAGCCCGGGGCGGAGGGGGGCATCTCAGGCTCCGCCTCCGGCCAGTCGTCGCGCGTCGGCGGCACGGGAGGAGGAGAATCCGCCGCGGCGCCTTGGACTGGCTCCGGCGGACGCAGCGGGGAGCGATGCGGCGACGGCGACGGCGAGACCTGCACTTCGGATGCCATGCCGAGCAGGGTTTCTCTGCTCTTTGGTTTCCTTTTGCTTTGTTGTTGATGGTTTAGTGGAATCCGAGTATCCGACTTTTGAGAAGGCTTGGAACGCTCCTTTCTTTCTGCTACGTGGAATTGTGGAAGGCAAAACTGTATGCAACACACGCTACGTCATGCGCTAGTGAGTAGTGGCACACACTACTCAATCCATATTCAAATGATACTTTATCAAAAGATAATTCAATCAGCCTTTTGAAACCATCTTTGTTTTAAAAACTCGTTTGAAAACACAAAAATCACTTTGTGCTGATTCATACTGGAAATATGCCCTGTTTCTTTTAGCTTTTTCGATGGCTTTTACCATCAAGCTGCTTTTCATCTAGCAACCAATCAAAGTTTACAAAAGGTCAAGCTCCAGCTCAAACATGGTCTAAAATATAGCTCATATGGCATTATAGCTGTATTTTAATAAACAACAATGGTCGAAGTTTTACACGAATAAGAAGTTTTGAAATGACTTCATATATTTTGATACATGTTGCCCCTTTTTGTATATATTTTTTTTAAAAAAAATGGAAGATGTAACACAGTTCAGTTTGCACAAATATCCAACATTATCATACAAGCTGTACGAATGCGCTTGCAGTTAATTGTTCGGTTCAGTAAATTGACACCAACTTGCTCAAGGAGCAGGGTAACGATGCGCTACGATGCTGCCTTCACAGAAGAGCATACTCTGCATTTTATCACACCCGGGGTTCATCCTTCCACTTATATGGTCACATACCGTGGCTATCGATATACAAACTTTGCTGCCACTTGGAGAGAATCACTAGTGTGGCTGGGATGGCTCTTGGAAAACATTGGCCATTCCTTGATTCGAAATTTCAGCAATGTTACACATTTTACGGGCTGCAAAAAGAATGCAATGACCAACGTATACAAAACTTTCTGAGTGGAACACTAGGCCTATGGTGTCGTTCAGCTTTCTATTCACCTTGTGATACCAAACGCAACACTTTGCTATTTTGTCCTTGTGATTACTCTCTCTGTGATATCAATAAGAGCACGCCTTGAAGTCAAAACATCCTCATCATCGCTATCTGGGAGGGCTTCTATAGCCTTGATTGCTCGGTCGGCGTGTTCTCGTGCAAGCTCTCTTGTCCTTTCAATTCCACGGCTCTTCCGGAGATAGTCAAGGGCCTGTGAATTGCAGAACATAAGCATTTTCAGAAAGGTAAGTGCAAAAACTATTTGGTGGGTCATGACATTTGGAGATAGCATTATACAAAAACATTGATGAGTCAGTAATAACAACCTGCAGTTCTTAGTATCCTGGTAAGTGTTTGAAATAGATCCCAACACAAACACAACCACAACCAAAACCATACTTGTTTATTATAAGCCCAAACATTTATCCTGCCTAAGTAGCAAGTAGTGTCTAGAAACACAGCATGGTCTTCGTGCATCAAAAGCACAAAAATGTTTAACATTTGTAAACACTGTTTGTCTATACCTTGTAAACCTAAGAAAATGGAAAAAGGGAAAGATGTTATTGATCTAAATTAACTCACAAGGTCAACATTTGCAGGATTCTCAAAACCCTGGTCAACAACATCATGTAGTTGTGGGAATTCCTCCATCGCATACAGCATTGGGGCAGTGATGATTCCCTGCATCATGAAAGTCATCACATTGAAGAATTAATGAAACAATCATTATCCACGTGATGATACAAGGGCTTTAGCCTAGCCATAATTAAGATTAAATTTTAGTAAATCCCCTCAAAGATGCACAACATTATTCTCATTCAAGAACCTAAGGTATCTAGGATACACAGTTCTTAAAAGTGAAATTGACATGTCAATGAATCCAGCAATCGAAAGCTCCTGCATTACTAAATGCAACTATCACAGTAACCTCTACATTCAGATTTCTTTTTGACAGGAATATCAGGAGGCTGCTGTAAAATGAAGTTATTTGTCGGGCAGAATACATGATATGCACATCCCCTAACAGTGAAATCTAAATATTGTGTTAAAGACATCATATGCCCAAGTAGAGAATAAATGTGAATTCAAGATCACAGACAGAGGTAAAGATATCATAACAGTCAAGCAATGGAAGTTATTACATGTCGAATATCAGACAATGAGCCCTTCCCAAGGGATGCAGAACTGCCTGTGAAATCTAGAACATCGTCGATCAACTGGAAGGCTAAACCCTGCATGGATAAGATAATTTACCAGGCTGGCTTAGAAAGAATCACTTTTCATGATAAGTGAAAAGGGCAAGATAATTTACCAGATTTCGACCATATTCGTAAGCAAGCATTGAGACATCAGCAGTGTGCCCTGCAAGAATAGCAGCAGCCTTGCAACTATTTGATATCAATGATGCTGTTTTGTAGTATGTCTTCTGCAGGTAGTACTCCATGCTATACATAATTTGGAATGTATATCAGGACTGGTAAACAAAAGTCAAAGTGAATGGAGACGATGAAGTAAAATAAAGAAGCAAACATTGGCAAGAATTGACTCTGCATTTTCTTTTTTGCAGATCAATCACTGAGCAAAGCAATTATGCACGTGATAGAGAGAGAAAAAAAATTAAACCTTCGTCGTTGCTCTCTACTTGTTGAGATCTGCATAGTTTCACCAGTAACTAGATGCTCCACAGCAGTTGCCATTAGAGATACCACCTACCCAAACAAGATCAAGAAACTGATTGATATCACAGATGACTTGGAAGAAACAAGCAATGAAAAGAATCAACCTAGAATGATAGCAGGAGCTAAGAACAACAATGCATTTGCCTTAGAAGACCTTAGAAGATCATACAAAATCATTACACAGTTAAAAGCAGGTGAAGAAGGTCATGCATGTACCTCAATGTTTCCAAGTGCTGCAAGTGCCACACAAGCTCTAGACAAGAGAAAGTCACCAGCCAACACAGAAAGCTGCAGGCAGAACAGTTCGAGGAATAATGATGTCAAACAAAGTCAACTGTAGTATGTTCTCTATTCTATCAGCAAAGCAACACAAAAAGAAACAGTTTCAATGACAGATGTCTTAATAGTGCTGTCCTGTAACATCAAATACTGGATGTCGTAACTTCAAGATAAACATAACTAAAAAAAAAAATCCAATTTTCTAAAAACTTCACATTAAAGCTGAGTCAAATGAAAAGGCCTTTTCTGCAGGTAGGCGGGGATACTAATGCACACCAGTTTACTGGATGGTAAGGTTTCCCCAGGTTTTTAGTTTGAATTTCAAACTATTTATTAAGTGAACGGTACTTCTCAGTGCAATTAGGTATGATTTTCATATACTGCATGTGCGAATAATGTAATGCACAATACCTTGTTCCCCATAATGAGATTCAGTGAACTGACACCACGCCTAGTATCAGCATCGTCTAGAACATCATCGTGCAGAAGGCTCGCGACCTGCAGGCAGAATAGCTTGAGAAATGAAGGCAAATAATAAATTTGTCTGCCTGTGAAGGACATACAATATACTAACATGAATCATTTCAGTAATCTCAGCAATGTTCTGCTGCCGTGTGCGGAGTTTAGTCGACAATATACTGAAAACTCCGCCTTCTGTTACTTCTGACATGGGAAATTTCAAGGCTGATGCCATCAGCAACAAAACCTGCAAATACAAATTATGATATTGTTTGTGAAACTAAATTACCGTAGGCAATAGCCAAGCATAAAACAATACTGTAAAGATTGGTTTAAGAAATACCAAGACTGAGAAGTAACATAAAACAATACTGTAAAGATTGGTTTAAGAAATACCAAGACTGAGAAGTAACTTACGGTTGGTCGAAACCTTTTTCCCTCAGCTCCCACCTTAAAAAAGTACTCAGCTGCTGATGCCAGTTTGGGGACCTGCAAACAAAAAATAATGGTCACTTTGAACTAATTTTGGTATAATTACAAAGGACAAAGTAAAATAATTCTGCTATCAGCAGCCAGGGAAAAATCACATAGATAAGCAGGACCACTTTTTTACTCACCTCAGCAGCCACCATGGACCGCAACCTATTCGCAAGAAGTGACAGCTCATCCGCGACTAACTCAAATGGATCTTGCCGTTCCTAAGAACATAAATAACGTTAGACATTTGATACTATCTTACCATAGAGAAGTAGCTCACATAGCTGCGATTGCGTCTAATTCAAATGAAATCCAGCACTTAACTAGATGATCTCAAACTTAATAATCTCATAAGTACCTCATGCCTTGAAGAAGCTCCGTCATGTCGGACCTGGTATTGTGCATCGTGTAACCACCTAGAGCTCACAAAGGCAGCAGCTACTCTCCAACCCACCACCTACTAATCCATACCAAAATGTTGGGCCAATCAGTACGTGGAAAAGGTGAATCCCATCCACCTACATACTCTCATCATATAATCACATAGTAATGAAATCCTTTCGCGAAATGAACTATGCGACTGATCGATCAAACGCGATCAGTAACATCAGGGAAGCAGGAGCGGTATCTGGTGATGTTTCTGACTCGTCGGCACAAACACTAACACATTGTGGCCGCCACCCAGGCTCCAAAGTCCAAGCAAAAACCATAGCGTATCCAGTATCCAGAGACCACAACCACTAAAAGCTGCGCGCAGAGGCAGGGGGAGGGAGAGGGGGGGTGGGTGGGTGGGGACCTTATTCCGAATCTGGGAAGCGTGGGGAAGGTGGTGATAGTGCCTCCGCAGGAGGGCGCCGGCGCCTGCGCCCGCGCCGCCGGAGGAGGAGTGCGGCAGGAGCTTCTGTGCCTGGACCCCGCCGCCGAAGGACGAGAGTGCGGCGGCGCGGCGCGCGAGAGCCCGGCGCCAGGACATGGTCTCTCCGTTCCCGAGATCGCGGGGGAGGAAGGGAGGGAGGCGAGTGGAGCTTGGAGAAGTCAGCGAAGAGAAAGGGAAGGCGGCGCACGGATGGAGCTTGGAGGAGGAGGCAGCCGGCCGCCGTGGGCAAAGCGTTGGGCGGCGCGGAGGGCTGCGACGTATTTTTCTCTCTTTTTTTAAGATTGAGATTTAAGCGTTGGATCTTGGATGCGCCCGGTCTGCCACTTTTGGTGATGGGCCTTTCTATTTTTGAATGCTCGAGGACTGAACCCAGCAAGTCCATGCTCCATTGCCTTCCTGGGGAACTTACGCCGCGCTCCGCTTCCTTCGACCGTATTGAAACCGAGATAGAAATTCAAAGCCTAGTAAGTGAAACTTTAAGGCCCAACGGGAACGGGTCTTCTCAATTAGAGTTCAAAAAATTTAGAGGAGTTGCTGTAGCTGCTTGAATTTTGATCTCTACTTCAGAGAACCTGGATCCGGCCCAAATATCCTCACAAAATGGCCCGACCCAGCCCAACTAAAGCCATCGTGTTTCGAATTTTCGACGCTTGAAAAAACTCTTATCCATTTTCAAAACCATTTTCACCGCACGTACGTTGAGGCTTGCGTGGCAATCTAATCCACTAATACCTTATCTTCTCCAAAGAACAAGGGATTAGTAGTATTCAGGCGTCTGCGAGAGATCGAGAACGTTTTACCCCGGAAAACCAGTTCCTCCTCGCCATGCGCGCGCGCATCGGATCTAACTAATCCGCTCCTTATCCACGCAGAAACAAGCAGCACCGACACCGTCACACGTAGGAGTGATGAGCTCGAAGCCTAATTACACCGTGCATGCAGCGATCAGCCGCGCATACGTTGCGCAAACAGCTCTAGCGCTCCACTATATAGCGGCCTCGCGCGGCGCCAGATCGACCATCGCCACGTCCACTTGCTCGCTCCTCTCCTTTCCTTTCCTTGCCGCTACGTACGTTCGTACGTCCATCTGATAACCCCGCAATGGCCGCAGCCGCCCGTGCTACTACTGCCGCTCGCCACGTCCCGGCGCCGCAAGTCGCCGCGGTCCTCGTCTTCCTCCTCGTGCTTGTTGTCTGTGCGGCGCCGTTGGTCGGCGCCAGGCCGGTGCCCGAGGGGCGGAGCGGTGGTACCGCTGCGCCGGCGCTTGACGGCGTTCACCACGGTGCCGGGAGCATGGCGGCTGCGCACGCAGCGGGGACGGTCCGCACTGCTTCCACGTCCCGGCGGGGGAGGTTCATCCCGCCGTCCGGTCCGTCGCAGACCCACAACTGATGACCAGTGCTCTTGGTCGTGGGGCGCGTTGGTGGCGCGGCCATGCCGTCGCCGGCGTCGCCTCGCTGATCGATCAGTAGTCTTAAGGATCTACACTCGGTGTTTTTTTTTAATTAGGATCATGGCTGCGAGCTTAGTTTGTTTTAATCCACGTCGAGCTCACTTGCGTCGACACGTCATTAGCTTAATTTAGACGCGTTAATTTCCGATTGTACTGCAGGGCAGGCCTTTTTTTTCCTATCCATATCTATATCTATATAATTACTCCTACAATGAAAAGTTTTTTTATTTATAGTTCTGTAATTTCGATGAGCTTACAAATATTATGCTCGTATCTCTTTTTTACAAGTGTGAGTTCCGACACGAGAATTAACAAAAATAAAAAATGTGAGATATTAGAGAGATAGAATGAAGATGTTTTATCTCGAAAAATAAGAATGACTAAATTTTCAGGAGTTACTTATAATCTTTTCCGACAAAGGGAGTACTCACGAAGTTGCGGTAGGAGTACTTGGTGGAGTGGTTGTTCAGTTCTGTGGTGATCATACTGACGGCAGCAGTGACTGCGTCTCAGTCAGTAGCTTCCTTCTCGCAACGTCAATTGTCTTTTGAAACAAATGCAGATGATCACTTCTATTTCTATCCGGCACAAACAAAACAACGGACAGATCGCGATGGAGATGCATAGTGCTGATGTGTGCTCCAAACAATTCGTACAAGCCGTGTCGGTGTGGCACTGGACAAGGAAAGCTCGAAACAGAATTTACCTGCTCCCTCTCAACAAGGAAGCAGCCCCGTACTCTACTCGCACATGCATGCGTCAGTTGACCAGTTCTCCAACTGAATATCGCGGTTGCTAATACGACATAGTACTTGCACAATCAGATGCAGATGATGCAGGCATGCAGCATAGAGTACAATCAGGACTGTTCGAATTTATTCTTAAAAGTCAATAACTTGGAACCGGAGGGAGTAATTCATTTATCCAAGGATGGTGCTTGGGGCAATCTAAGATTGTAAAGATGCAGTCATTTTTTCCCTTTTTATTTCCCCTTCCCACCTCTTGTGTTGCAACTCATGTCATCTGATTGAAATCCCGAACTGGCATCCAACTGGTGAATCCTGGATACCTTCTTTGCCAACCGCATCCCCTTTCACGTCGTTAGAGATCCCTTCTCCTTGAGGTGCGAAACAGATGGAGCAACCATTAGTCAATGCCTTGCTTTAAAATAATTCTAAGAGGCAAAATTACATGCAAGTATAATCTTTCTGTAAGACTGAAGCAAGATTCGACTGGTGTATTTTGGTATAGGAATCGTTGACAGTAGAAGTACTTTCTGGTTTTCATTCCTCTTCAGTGCACACCTGGAAGCACCTATATTAGCAGCACTGTCCGGATAGCTCTTTGCCGTGTTTGAATAGTTTGTGCCCTTCTGATACGTTGATCCATGCTTCAACCTGTCTTTTGATCTTGGCGGGCTTATGGTTCGGGTGACAGAGGACGCCGTCCTCTCTTCATAGCTCGGGTCTTGATTGTTGTCCTCTTTTGGTGAGCAGACTCTCTCCCTGTCACATGAACATATATATATATATGAAAAAACAAAATCAAAGATGGTAGATACTCTGCGTTAAAAAGTTATAACTGCAAGTGAGTAAAACAAAGGCCTAGTGGCCTACCTTGGTAAAGATGCATGTTGTCCCCGTAATGGGGTACTTGTTACTCCTCTGCTGTAGTTCTCCTCGACATGAGCAAACTGTCGCTTGAAGCGATCAACACCACTGGAACAAGGTGGCAATAGCAAAAAAATGTATCATTACTAACAGGTCTTAAACCGAAGTTATCACCATAAATAGCTTCCGCTAGAAAATAAAATGTGAGGCCCTTACACAGGACGCAACGTTTCAAAATCAATTCGTCATGATGTTCAGAATAGTCATTTCCTGCAGTAATACAATAGTGCGGGTGCACTCACAATATGCAAAACAGATATAACCATGACACAAGGCCAATGGCTTAGCCTGATGCACATAGCTATGTGCAGGGTCTAGGGAAGAGTTCGACAACTTTGGGTCTGGGGAAGTACATTTAAAAACACTAGGCTTTCATATAATAGGTGTGGAATAACAGGCGATCATTTATAGATGTTTCAGAAGTACAATCAATAAAGGTTTCCCTGAGTTTTGGGAGAAAATGGTGACAAAAAGGTATAATGGTATTGCCACTTTCTCAGTGCATTCCAGTGAGAAGTACATCAAGAAGATATTAGCAAACAGTCTGTTATAGACTTCTTCAACTGAATGGAATGGGAGAAGTCGATAGTAAATGTGCACCTCGGGTATAGGAAGCTAATATGTTCTCCTTTGATGTACTCCTGTAGCATCTGTGGATGATACTCCAAAATCTGTTTGCTTTCAGAAAAAAAGGAAAGCAGAATTTTGAGTAAGCAACAGATAGTTCACCAATAAAATGTAGGCTTTCATACCTCCCGATATACCAATTCCCTTATAGCATCCTTTGTCTGTTTTCTTCCCTCAAACTCAAAGTCAAACTTTGAAAGTGACTGTGCTGAAGGCTCCCCTTCCAATTTAGCAAGGCCTCTAAAATATGGATCAGCCAAAGCCTGTACACAATACAAGACAAAAGGACTTGATTTATTAACGTGTACTGGTCAATTCTGAAATCAGAAATCAGTTAAGAAATAACCTTTTTTTTCCGCCAACATCATACCTCTTCAGCAGTAGGCCGATCTTTAGGGTCAAATGCGAGTAAACGCTCTAACAGGTGGACGGCCAGAGGATCAGCATTATGAAACTTATGTGAAAATGAAATTGGATCTTTCTTTGGCATGTCAATTAAATATCCTCTTGCCTTCTCACTTTGAATCTGTTGATGTTACAGAAAACATTAGGGCACATCATCACCTGGAGGCCGATGTGCCAGTGCAAAACATTTGTACAATGAATAAATCACAAGGAGATAATTGTATAGGAATCTGTACTGATTAGTTAGAGATATCAACCAGTTCATATTCACATGTTTCACGGTTTCTGAGTGTTTGGCACCAATTTTATAAATAATTCTGAAATAATTATACATAGGACAAAAAATATCTGTCTGGTGAAGTTTATTTATGCCATTTCATTTTAAATATATATGTGTTCTAGAAGAAAACTGCCAAGTACATTAAAAGGGACAGAAAATAGTGGAAGCCATGCATATATTTCTTTTGCCAACTGTGAACGGGCAACATGTTGATATACCTGGGATATGGATCTGAATGACGGAGTTCCAAGGAGATCAGTTATTAAATCTAATTGGTGCACAACATTTCTCCCAGGAAATAATGGCGTCCCGGTGAGAATTTCAGCAAATATGCACCCTATACTCCAAATATCAATTGCAGGAGTGTACTGTAGATAGAAACTCCATAGTGTTCATCAAGTTGGGACAAAAAGGAAAATATATCAAGAGAACCTTTGTACACACACCGTAAGTCAATACCAACAGTGATATTTTTTTTTTGCATAAATATCAAACAATGTAACAAAAAAATTAAGAAAGGTGTGCCACCATACTGGTGTGCTAATAATATGTTTGTCATTCAATGCAAATGGCCAAGTCTGGAATCTTTTTAAAAAAATAGTGCCATACATGCATATAAAGCAGTAACACGTCACATGCTTCTAACAGTTTAGCTGGCCAGAATCATAATGTTTTTAATATACAGTATGATCAGAAACTAAAAACCAGCTTACAATGGAGAAAAAGGAGCCGCATAATTCAGGAGCTCTGTACCACCTTGTTGCCACATAATCCTTCAGATTCAAGGCACAATAGGTACTTAAGGAAGAAAACAAATGGATATAAAATTTGTGACAAGTATCTTACAGTCCAAAATATAGTTGAACGAGAGTTGTTAAATGATACACGTGCAAGTCCAAAGTCACAAATCTTCAGTGTGCTGTCTGAATTGGCCAGTATGTTCTTGGGCTTTAAGTCACGGTGAAATACATTAGCTGCAACCATATAAATCACATACAACAGAAAGAGACGGGGCCAGGAAAGTTCAGCGCAACTAATATATGAGTAAATGTGGGATCAGGTTGTTGATGATGGGGTGAATAAGCTAAAAGTTTTCCAACAAACCTGAATAGATGTACTTGAGAGCACAAAGGAGTTGGTACAAGAAAAAACGGTGATGCTCTGGAGTCAGGTTATCATTTGCTTCAATTACATGATGTAGGTCAGACTCCATGAGCTCAAAAACAATATAGATATCTCTGAACTCTCTTCTACTAGGAGGCAGCATAATGTGTTTGATCTGGACTATGTTTGGGTGGCGAAGCAGCCGAAGAAGCTTGATTTCCCGCAAAATGCGGGCAGCATCTGAGACATTATCAAACACATTATTTATCTTTTTTATTGCAACCCGCTCCCCAGTGTGAGTATCTCCTGCAGCAGCAACTACTCCATAGCTTCCCTTGCCAATGATCTCTTGGATCTGAAACCTACTTGCTTCCCCATACTCTGTGAAGAGCTCCATGTCCATTATTCTCTGAATATCACAATTTGCATGGAGTTGAAGATATGTACAAAGAGGAAAGTAGACTGAAGAAATAATTACTCACAAAGATATAAGAGTTTATTGAGTTACATAAACTTTTGTGCTATGAAGAGTACAGAGAAGATTGTGAAGAAACAGTTTAGGTGTAATTGAAGAAGCAGTAAAAAAACAAAGGACCAATAAAACAATCAAATGCGTGCTGATAAACAAAGAAATAAAACTGCTGAATATACCATGTCACATTGGTTTAGCATTACCAACCTGCTCACGTTGCATCATGGATTCACCACTCCTTGTAGCTCCTGTTGTGCATCGTGTGATCTGTTGCTACTGCAACTGTTCACGGTGCACCAAAATCCCATGGTGATGAAACTATTCAGTTCCCAAAAAAATGAAGCATTGGAGGTGCCTAAGTCTATCTAAGTTTTCACGAGGTAGAATAACATATCTAAACAACGATAACCATTTGAAGTGCTCTTGATCATGATTTCAGACAAACTCAAATTATTCAAAATAGACAGACAGAATTATAATGTGAAAAAACCATGGCACTACCACCCATTATGCAACAGCACAAAAAAGAAGATTTAAAGCGGAAGAGTTAGTCAATACACATTTAAAGAAACAATTCAATAGATGATACTACAGGACGGAAATTGGGATGCCAATGTTGAAAATGAGAATAGAGAAACACAATAGAGAAAAAAAACAAGAATAATGGAAACACACAAAATATAAAGGCTCGATTAAATGAGTCCTAGACAAAGAACCAGTAGTGAAAGAAACATAAGCATTACACTGAGAAAGCTCGATATATAACCACAGAAAAGATGCAACTCCACAAATTTTGGCAGGAAACTGGGAGAACCATAGCACCCTCTTTAAAGAGGGGCTGGATGATCAGAGTCAGAAGAATAATCAACATAAGTAAGTGATTAAAATAATACAAGGCCAGTACCTCCAATGTTTTGTTTTAAAATCATGTCCCAGGCAAATGAAAATGCATTCTCCTTTCGAAAGTCAAAGTTATCAGTTTGGAAAAGGAGTTGTTCCAAATCAAACGACAACGACACCAGCCCTTTCCCAGGGGCAATCCAAGCAAAAGTCAGACTGAAACCAGTACGGATTGGGTAATATAATAACCATGAAATAAGTTTGACTAGGTGCAAAATATAAAGAGAGAGAAAAAAGGCACGGGCTCTACAGAGGAATGGGAGGTGCATCTTCCTGAAGCAAGCAACAGCCAAAACCAATCCAGATGAGGTTGCATGGTCAGAATATGAACCCTTATCAGAACTGGCACTCCAATGGAATAAGTCCATGGCACACAAGACAATGCAAAGAATATATTCACGCACATGGACATCATGAGCGGAGCGTGGAGAAAAGCCATATCGTTTCACATTATTAATACAAGAAGCCATCTTGAAAATTGGAATAAAGCATCAGACAGTTCCATATAGAGGTGACCTATATGAGGAAAAAAATTGTACAAGAGGACAGCTGTGCGATCATGCTGAAAAGGAAGTTCAAATATTCTGGCACTAGACACTAGTACACCAACTTGATATTGTTCCATCTTATCAATATTACTTTTGTAGAAGATGCAGCACTCCAATTTGCTCCATGCATAGTTGTCAACCAATAGCCATGGATAGTGTTGACGCCGAAATCGGGTCCAGGCCAACACACCGCTCGCACGT
>BCLH01001019.1:13885-34449 GCA_001602315.1 Zoysia pacifica | reverse complement strand
TGTGCGATCATGCTGAAAAGGAAGTTCAAATATTCTGGCACTAGACACTAGTACACCAACTTGATATTGTTCCATCTTATCAATATTACTTTTGTAGAAGATGCAGCACTCCAATTTGCTCCATGCATAGTTGTCAACCAATAGCCATGGATAGTGTTGACGCCGAAATCGGGTCCAGGCCAACACACCGCTCGCACGTCCATGTGCGAGAACGCCGACGCTTCTTCAACGTCGGGTTTGGGCAGCATCTGAAAAATCCCGCCTCGAGAGAGACCCCGTCGGAGGAGGATCGTCATAGGTTTGATCCGGGCTCGGTCAGGCCAGCCAGATCGTCCTCAAACGTCGCCGAGACGAAGGAAGAACAGCACGAGGGTCGAGTAAAGGGATTAGGGTTTCGAGAAGGACGAAATGTAAAGGCAAAATGATTTGATCGATTGGGATAATTCTCAACCGACCATGAGCCTCTGTTTTATAAAGAAGGGATGGTGCAACTAATCTCACGTGTTAGGAAAAAAATTAGAATCAATCAGCTGAACACTTTACTAAATCAGCATTACCGGGTCTCCGGTAAAGCGCCGGACACTTCTAGTGATTGGAGTCTCCGGTAAGATGTCGAAGGTTTCGTCGTGTAATCCTGAGGACCCAGTTCATACTCCGAATTAGTCTCTTCGGTCGTTCAAATATTGATATTTGAATTCTTCAAGCGCGGTAAGCACTTTAGGCACAAAGAGATACAAACGACCGAACCCATTTAGCGCGTTTGAGCACATCTAGTGTTTGCGGCACATTGTACCCGAGCCCCTTGCGAGCGTTAAGCTCATCGGGCATAGAAAAGAGGATGTCGTGGGTCCCTTTTGCAGTGCGTTGAGCACTTCGAGTGTTCGGGTATTGAGTCCCTTGTGTGCGTTAAACACATCGGGCATTTGTCGCTTCTCCTCGGACCAATAATTGTTCGGGCATTGAACCTCTCGCGTGCGTTAAGCACATCGAGCATTTTGCCGCTTCTCCTCGAACCGATAGCTGTTCGGTCAATGAGCTCTTTGCGTGCGTTAAACACATAAGGCATTTTGCCGCTTCTCCTCAGACCGATAGCTGTTCGGGCATTCAGAATCTGGCTAAATGTCTGAATCCGAGAGGGCTCACCGGACACTCGGCAACGTTCCGGACACTCTGGTGGGCTAAGTGCTCGATCTCGAGAGAGCACACCGGACATTTCGACAACGTACCGGCCGGTGGCCCTTTGATTTTTTGGGTGTCTAACAGATAGCAAACACCTTGGCATCGAAGACATTTTGTGTAGTGTGCTACATCCACCAACCAAAAGTGCTGAGAGGAAAGCAGCGAAAAGACAGAAAAATGGCTTGGATGAAATCAGGAAACGTAAAAGTCAATATTTCCTACCGTATTCCATGATCTACAAACACGAAAGGGAAGTGAATTTTCCTAAGCCTCCAACTCCCAGCTGAACTGCCCAGAAGGCGCGAAAGCAAGCAGGCGAAACACGCGATCTAATTAGGATCCAATTGACCTTGAAACGTTGTTGTGGTTGGAGTATAGAACTCATAGCTTTGAGGCTACGCGTCGAGCATCGGCGGCGAGCGACATCATGCGCTTACGGACGCGGATGGCGACGGGGAACGAGTTCTCGAGGCCGACGGATCACACAGCCAGTAGCCACGCACGAGAATCCCACCGCTGGAGACCCCAGGGGGACACCGGAGGTGGGGGGTGGAGAAACGGAAGCACCTGCGCATGGCATTGAAGCGCGCCGCGCCTCCTCCTCCCCCGGCCATGGTCCGGGTCCGGACTCCGTTGTCGGCATTCTGGCTCTCTCAGCGGCAGATTCTCGCTTGCGGTTCTCGAGGTGCAACATTTGGGACTTGGGAGCACGGCGTGAAAAGAGCGAACTATTTTCTCCAAATGGCCGGAGCGAGATCGCGTTGTTGGGTCGCATGAAGCTTTTATCCAAAAGGCCGTATGAACTTTTATCGAAAAAAAAATGAAGCTTTCATTCTGGTTTGCGCTTTCATTTTCCAAAGGACAGTCTCTCAAATTTTTCAGATATGCGGTTTTGACTCTCACTTCTAAAACTGTGTACCACTGTCTTTTAACTTTTTAAACCCGTTCATTTTTTTTAAACGAATTTGATTTGCGATTTTGATGTGGCATCCACGTGATAGTTTGTTCGACTCGTGGCAGCATGACGTGGTGCCACTCAATTTAGTTTGATGTTATTTTAAATTAAAAAATAAATACTTAACGACTTCAAAAAAATTCTAAAATTTTATAGAAATTTAAATCATTTTACAGGAAATAAATTTTGTTTTAGGACTAATGGAAAATTTGAAACATATTTTATTTTAAAAATTTAGAAATAGAAATAACTATAAAAAATAATCTAAACCTCTTAAACCACCGGATAAATTTTTATTTTATTTCTAAATTCATATAATTCCAAGTATTTTTATTGTTTCACATACATTTTCTTTAGAAATTAAAAATTTCACATTTTAAACTTGAATTAAATTCAAAATTCAAACAGAGAGCCGAGTCATGGTTCCGCCATAAATTTTTTTTTTAGAATTTTATAAAAATAAATCTGTTTCGAATTTGGAGTCGAGTCTAAAACAAAAGAGTTCATCGGAAATAGATCTATCATTCTATAAAATTTCAAATTCATCTGAGTTTCTGAATAAAAAAATAATCTACGTAGACAAGGGTGGTTGATGCACCCTGATGCATTAGTGACCTTTAGGGCTCTGCTCGTGACAAGAAAGAAACACCAGTTTTGTTGAACAGCATCTGGAGGAGAGACGGCAATAATCGCGTGTTTGTAGAAATAGATCAGAGTTTGAGACATTTTGTCTTAAAATATTTTAAAATCAGATGAATTTGAAACTATAGATCTCTTCTCGAGGAACAAATTTTGTTTTAAACTCAACTTCAAATTCGAAACAGATTTATTTTTATAAAATTGAAAAATAGATTTATAAATGAACACTGACTCAGCTCCTGTTTGAATTTTGAATTTAATTCAAGTTCAAAATATAAAATTTTAAATTTCTAAAGAAAATGTATGTGAAACAATAAAAATACTTGGAATAATATGAATTTTTTTAAAAAAATAAAATTTTATCCAGTGCTTTTAGAGCTCTAGATTATTTTTTTATAGTTGTTTATATTTCTAAATTTTTAAAATAAAATGTATTTCAAATTTTAAATTGATTCTAAAACAAAATTTGTTCTCTATAAAATGATTTAAATTTTTACAAAGTTTTACAATTTTTTGAGGTCGTTAAGTCTTTGTTTTCTAATTTAAATAGCATTAAGGCATGTTTGGCTCATTGGAATTGAATCAATTTCCATGAATTGGATTCTATGAAATTGAGTTGTCTAGAATTGAATTAGCTGGAATCAAATTCAATTCCATTTTTCTTGTTTGGATGTTCTCGGAATTAAATTCGTAGAATCAAATTCAAATTATTGTTTGGCTCAAAATCAAAATCAAAATCAATATCAAGAATGGATCCTGGCGATCGTCAGCCGGTGAGCCTGACGGAGCCTCCGATCAAGCGGCCCAGAACGGGATCCTGGTGGAGAAACGTCCGCGCGATGAATGACAGCTGCTGGTCCAGGCGGCCGAGTCACGCGCTCTCGACGCTGGCGACGCGTTGTACCTCGTTGGCCTCGTGCGGCGCAGGCTCTCGACACCCATCCCCTGCCACACACGCTCCGGCAGCCGCAGCGTGAACTGCTCGAGGTCACTGTCGAGGTGCTAGGCAAAGGAGTGATCCATCAAGTGAGACCGCAGGAGTGGACGCCCTGACCGGGATCGCACTGCGCGGCGGTGGCACTGGACCTGAGCGTCGCATACAGCTTGCGGGTGAGGGCGAGCAGCAGCGTGGACTTCCCTGAGGATGGCGAGTGGAGCAGCAGAGTCATCGCGGTGGCCGCACCACGCTGGAGACATCCCTGAGTATGGGTAACGTGGCCTGGTGACAGTGGCGAATCAGATGGTGGAGACGGTGCAACTCTCACCAGTGGTGGCGACAGCGTGGCGAGTTGATGACGGCATCGACAGGATCCTGGTGGTCTCTCCGGCAGCGGGGACGATGGAATCGTGCGGATCTCTCGGGGTGCAGTGACGGCGCTGATGCGGGAGGCGAGAGGGATGACAGAGCCGCGCAAATCTCTCTTGAGATTCGGTGGCAGAGCTGTTGTGAGAGGGGAGCATGGATGAGGAGCAGCACAGATCTCTCCTGAGGTGCAGTGGCGGCGTTGTTGTTCGTGGAGGCGAGCGGGGAGGGTGGACGAGCGGAGAGGAGACGAGACGAGATGATTCCGACGATTTCAGCCATATTGCGCCAGAATCGAAAATAGACAGCTATGAAAATGAGTTGAATTGGACATTTCAATTCCATGATGCACCAAACACGTCGGATTTTAGAATTTAATTCAATTCCACACAATTCAGTGAAACAAACAGACTCTTAGACTAAATCGGGTGTCCACCTTAGAAAAATGTCACGTTGGACGAAACCGCCATGTGACGTCACGTAAGTTAAAACCGTCGGGCAAATCCGTCCAGAGACTAAAAACGAACAAGTTTGAAAATTAGAGGATCGCGGATACCTGAATTTGTAACTGGTGATCAAAATAGCATAACTGAAGAAGTTGAAGCACTGAAATAGCACTTTGTCCTTTTCCAAAAGGCCGGAACTGTGGCATTGGTGTGATGGGCTAGAGGCCAACTCCTCGACGGCCTTGGGTAACTGGGTTACAAACCTGAAAGCAAAAAAAATGTAATAGCCCACGGGCCATGGAGGCCTGGTACCACGGCCCAAAGAAGAAAGAACTATTCACGCTTCTTCTTCCTCCAGTCTCCATGGCAACATGGCAACATTGATGAAGTCAGTCTGTGGGGGTCCGGCGGAGGCTGACGCAGGCGGACACCGACGCCGCACCAATATCCCATTTTTTTCGATTTCCTTCATCCGTAGTTGCTGGCATATGTATCTTCGATAGTCAACGGTATGTGCAGGCGTATGGGCGTACACACAAGGAGGGGAGGGAGACATATATACGACCAAACATACTCCAGTTTTGTTTAGGCGAGCAACAACCCAGCCCGCCAACTACTACCTCATCAGTCATCACACTACCAGTAAAGAAGTAGTCTCCGTACGCACGGGTAGTTGGGCGCGTGCAGCAACGTGCTCTCAACACGGAGGAATTCACGAGCTACTTTTTCTACGACGTATCTACCCCTCTACTCGATCCGTAAAGCAGTGCCGTTGCCATGTGGATCTTACATGAAGGTTGATGGAGCAAGGCGTTCTCCGCGCAGCTTCGCTCGTCGGCCGATCTCTTCACTTCTCATCGTGCAGGACAGGACCGACGCCGGCAGTCGGGTGACGGCTAACGGGCGGCTTGGTAACGACCCAACCAGGCAACCAGCCGTCTGGTGTTCGGCCTAGAACAGGGACGGCTCACCGCATCAAGTGACAGGCAAAGTCCACGCGCGACCCGGTCCAGACAGATTCGCGGTCCGAACTCCAGAGACCCCACCCGCTGATTACCAAAATCAATTAACAAAGCGGGCCCACGCGGCTGCTCCCGTCGCCGGGTCAACCGCGTCGTGCCGCCACCGACTCGACCGATTGCTCGCTCGCCGTCTCTAGTGTTAGGTTAATCCCCTCGTCGCGTAATGTGGCATCTCCGTTTGCACGTGGCCAACTCTTATTAACGAACGCATCAGCAGATCCAGCTGGGCACGGCAGCTTCAGCTTGAGCGACTCGTTCTCCTTCGGTGCTTCCCCAAGCTGCCAAGCAGAGCAGAGAGAGAGAGAGAGCGACGAAAGGAGGGACGGCTGGGCGGCGAGCCGGCGCGCCAGATCTGGGCCTGGGGAGCGGGAGGGCAGCTCGAGTCGGTGCCAGGCGGAGGCGGAGATGAAGCCGTCGCTGCGGAGCCGGCAGGAGCCGCGGCGGGTCAGCAACGCCGTCATCATCGGCGCCATGATGCTCTCGCTCTGCGTCCTAAGCATCGTCAAGGCCAGATACTGCACCACCCCCTTCGGTAAGTGCTGCTTGCTCGATTCGGACCGGGCGTCGGCTGCTGGGGAGCTGGATGGCTTTTGCTGATATTCTTTCTTTCTGCTTGGGGCTGCAGCTGGACAGGCGGAGGATCAGCTACGGGAGCAGATGGACTCCAGCATCAGGATGGAGACTGAGGAGCAGTCGCCGGCCGTGACTCCGGGAGGTCAGCGCTCTCACCCGCCCTGCTCATCTATGCTCTGCTCTGCTCCGTTCCTCTTCGAGTCGAATCGAGCTGCTAGGAAGGATTGCTAATTTGAAATCGGGCAGTGCAGTGTTTGAAAATGAAATTCCATTTCTCTGTGCAGAGGAACAGCAAGAGGAAGAGGAAGCTGAGGAGGTCTCCACCGCCGCCCCTGCGGCGAGGGTGGTCGCCGCCAAAGGCAAGAAGAAGGGGAAGAAGCCGACTTGCTACATGACGAGCAAGCGCTCCGAGCGGTGCGACGCGTCCGGCGACATTCGGGTGGACGGGAACCGTTCGACCATCTACGTCAGCGGGATAGACCGGGAGTGGAAGACCAAGCCGTACGCGCGCTACCACGACCCCGTGGCCATGGCGCTCGTCCGCGAGTACACCCTCAAGCCGCTCGACGGCTCCGACGAGCCTCCGCCGGCGTGCACCAAGAACCATTCCGTGCCCGGCTTCCTCTTCTCCAACGGCGGCTTCTCGGGGAACCTGTACCACGACTCCACGGACGTGCTAGTGCCGCTCTTCATCAGCACGCACCAGTTCAAGGGCCGGGTGCAGTTCCTGCTCAGCGGGATGAAGCCGTGGTGGGTGACCAAGTTCACCCCGTTCTTCCGGCAGCTGACGCGGTACGACGTCATCGACGTGGACAACGACCTGGAGGTGCACTGCTTCCCGCGCATCGTGGTCGGCGCGACGTTCCACAAGGACATGGGCGTGATCCCGTCGAAGGCGCCGGGCCACGTCTCCGTGGTCGACTTCAAGCGCGTCCTCCGCCGCGCGTTCGGGCTGGAGCGCGAGGCGGCGTCCCGCGGCGGCGCGACGGGCGGCAGCGGGAAGCCGCGCCTGCTCATCATCTCGCGCCGCGGGTCGCGGCGGTTCCTGAACGAGCGGGAGATGGCGAAGGCCGCGGCCGGGATGGGGTTCGACGTGCGCGTGGCGGAGCCCGACAAGCACACGGACATGACGGCGTTCGCGCGGCTGGTGAACTCGGCGGACGTGATGATCGGCGTGCACGGCGCCGGGCTGACCAACATGGTGTTCCTGCCCCGCGGCGCCGTGCTCATCCAGGTGGTGCCGTTCGGCGGGCTCGAGTGGCTGACCAGCGTCACGTTCAAGGACCCCGCCGAGGAGATGGAGGTGAGCTACATGGGCTACGACGTGAAGCTGGAGGAGAGCTCGCTGATCGACCAGTACCCGCGGAGCCACCAGGTGCTCACCGACCCGTACGCCGTGCACAAGCAGGGATGGGACGCGCTCAAGGCCGCGTACCTCGACAAGCAGAACATCCGGGTCGATCTCGACAGGTTCAAGGCCACGCTAATGGAGGCGCTCGACCGGCTGCCGTGACCGCCGGCCGGGGTAGGTTGCTGTATCTATCAATGCCCTTTTGCTCTTCTTTTTTTCTTTTTCTTTTACTTATCAAGCAAGATTCATTCGATCCATTGTTTTGTTACCTTATGAAGGATGGGAAAATGATCAAGGAAAAAAGAACGTGCTGTTAATTTTGTAGAGGAAAGATGAGTAATTCGGAGTAGTAATTTATATCATCTGTGGCTATCCGTTGGTTGCTTGCTTATGGAGAGGGGAAATGTTGGCACGAGTGCCGGACTTCGCCGCCCGGGTCTCTCGTGGTTCGGCAGCGGCGACCGGCGAGAATGCCGCTTCGATTTTGGAGCGGCGGAGGGAGGCCCGAGTCACGGCGTGATTCGCTCGGGCCGATTCAACGGTCGTCCTTTTTCTGCTAGTCGTCCACTCTCCAGAAGAAGATGATGAAGAGAAACATTTTCGTCAACGCGCGCCTGTCCCTTTCGTCAAACCATAAGCTGGCGGCGTATGTGAGTGGTGCCGTGCTTCCGCCTTCCGTGCTGGCTCATCACCCACCTAAACCCAGCAGCCAGCCGTCAGTTCTCCATCACGCCGATGGATCGAAATCCTCTCCTGCAGGGAGCAAACTGCTGAGGATTTACTGTAGCATGTATTGGATGTGTTCCAATCCGTTGGATCAAAAAATGATGGTTCAAATTAATCAGTCCATGCGGATGGATCATTCCACCTTCAGTTTTGCTGACAACGAGAACGCCTATAACAGCGGAAGGTTGAAGAACGGGAACGGAAGGAGACTTGTCCCTCGCCGCCTTCGTCGAGTACTGAATCAAAAAGTCAAATGGCGCCATGACGTCGACTCGTTTGGGAGGGACTCCTGACTGATGCACGAATGGCCGACCGAACGGAGAAGAGAATCCGAACAAGCAGCTTACGCTCAATCAGTCCAACTGAAGCGGACGCCGCAGCTAGTAGGTCGAGTCGTTTGTCATCGCCAACGCAGACGTCTTCCAAATCCCTCAAGAAAGCAGGCTCTATCCATGAAACGCTCCGTAGCAGTATCGCCAAACAGGCGAGGCAACTCCTCCGGCTCCGTACCAAGCGGCCGGCCGGCGGCTTCGACCGGCTTCCACGGATGTGCCAGTGCCACCACCAGCGGCCGGACAGCGCCCTCCGCGCGTGGACCATGGTGGCTCACGGCGGGCCAGCAGGTTAGGAATGGGAATCACACGATACGACGACGGATAGATTCCATTCATGACGCGGAAAAGCAAAGCGCGGGTGGATTAGTGGCGGTCCTAAACTCCTCCGCGCGTAAACAAAATCCCCAGGAACAGAACAACCATTCCGTCCAAGCAGCACCTCAGCGGCGTAGCGCCGTGGTTGTCGAACTGGCTTCCATGGAGGGGGACAGCGACTTGGCAAGGTGCCATGGACACCGGAACTGATCTTTTTTCCTCCCCGGCGTCGGCCATAAAATCTCAAGAATAAATTAAAAAGAAGCCGTGCCATTGTCGTGAACGAATTTTAATTGATTATCAAGGAGATTCCACTCTTCTCATCCAAAAAATAAAAGACGACAAACACGTTGCAGCTTGCTTCTTTCCTGAACAAAAAATTACGCTCCTTCCATCCATAAATACTAGTACAATACCATTTGAAGTTTTAGCGGTAGATTTTTAAATGTTACTCCTGCTATAAGTACCACAGTACTTTCTCTATTTCAAAATATGTATTTTTAGATTTAGTTAATATCAAATTTGTATCACTTTAATCATTAATAATAAAAAATTAATGATATTTTATCATATAAAAATATAATTTTAGAACCATTGTAAAATAAGCTTTCATAAAAAAATATTTTATTTATATTAAAATTATGTAATTTTTAAAATATTATTAGTAAAAGTTAAAAGAGTTTAACTTTATTCAAACTTAAAAATATTTATATTTTAAAATAGAGGTAATATTTATGAAACGATGGAGTATAGAAAGTACTCCGTATAAGATTAACCATGGACCATGCATCGTCATGTTGGTTACGATTGAACGGACGTCTATTTTTTTTTATTCGTCGAGGAGGCACCCCGGAGGTAGCTGTCGCTGGGGCCAGCAGAGCCACGGCCGAGGCACCCGCGCGCTCCGCATGGCCGCATGGCCGGGCGCTCGCTTTCGCTTCGTTCCTTTCCCACATGTCACGCAGGCTGGGATTCTACTTGGGCTGGCTAAATGGCCCGGTCCACTTAACATATTACGTGTTCGATATCGCACAAACATATTACCGGCCCAGCCCTAACCCTAGGCGGCAACGCCGCCCTTCTCGCCGTCTCGCCTCGGCATAAACCCCCAGGCAGCCGCCTCCTCTGCCGTTTCCTTCTCCCTTCGGCCCGGATTTGAGCAGACTGACCTTCGCCGCCAGCGAGCTCCAATGGCCTGCAAGAAGAGGCCTTCGGTCGTCGAGGCCGAGATGGCCTCGGACGCCTCGCGCGGTGAGGCCGCGGAGGCGCCGGCGAAGAAGAAAAAACTGGCCATGGAGCGGAAGAAGGAGCGGAAAGAGCTCGACAAGGAGCGCCACCGCCAGTCCGCAGAATCCGGCGCCGCCGCCGCCAAGCCGCAGCCACCGCCCGCCGCAGAGGCGGCGGCTGTAGCGCCAGTGACAGTCACGACCTCTCCGGCGGCGGGGCCGGGTCTGCACATGAACGTGTTCAGAGACCTGGCGTCGCCAGAGGCCTCAGTCAGGGAGGCTGCGGCAGAGGCGCTGTTGGTCGAGATGAAGGAGGTGCAGAAGGCC
This sequence comes from Zoysia pacifica, assembly GCA_001602315.1. Taxonomy (NCBI): domain Eukaryota; kingdom Viridiplantae; phylum Streptophyta; class Magnoliopsida; order Poales; family Poaceae; genus Zoysia; species Zoysia pacifica. The sequence continues at coordinate 24,052 of BCLH01001019.1, read as the reverse complement.
TACGAGAAGGGTGTCCGGAAAGGGGAGAAGGAAGGGGGAGCTGGGGATGGGCCATCGCAGATGGAGGCTGAGAAGGATGATGGTCTGGAGAACTGCGCGCCGTCTGTGCGGTACGCCATCCGGCGGCTCATTCGTGGTATCTCTTCGTCTAGAGAGGTAGAATGCTTTCCTGGGCCAGAGATGAGCTTAATTTTAACTTTCTAACGTCATCTGTCGCTCCTTAATCAATTCCGTGGCTTTGGAATTTTTTCGCAGTTTGCAAGGCAAGGATTTGCGCTAGGCTTAACTGCCGTGCTCGAATCCGTTCGAGCTATCAGAGTTGAAGCAGTTATGAAGTTGATTTCCACTCTATTGGAATATTCATCTTCCATGAAAGGACCGGTACCTTGAGAAACCACTGACTAGCGACATATTTGCTAACCTATTTGATGCTAATTTGCAACTGATTTCTCTATTTATAATTTTTTTAGGAAGCTAAAGACAATCTATTGGGCCGCCTTTTTGGATTTGGGTCACTTGTTAGGTCTGGGCGAATTTCACGACAGTGGGCACGTGACAAAAGCTCTCCTATTGTTAAGGACGTTGTGAGTGAGGTTGTAAAACTTGGTAGCAAGAAGCGATATTTGGCGGAGCCTGCAGTAGCAGTGATTCTAGATTTAGTCAAGAAGGTAAATCTCTTGAGCTCATGCTGAAACTGTTCTGTTCCACTATATGCCCCCGACCCCTCTTTTTTTTTTTTGTTTGATCATCAATATTGTGAATGTAATGCACATATTGGTAAAAATGGGCGTGGTGCTAGGCTTTGCTATTTTGGCATTGTTTAACATAAAAAACACACTTTTAGAGAAATGTATGAGATATCCTTGAATACTGAATATTTATTTGCAATTAGTCATTGTATAGTACTAAATAGCATACATTGCAAGTACGTGTAACAAGCCTTTCAGTTATGTCACTGTCCGAGCTTGGACTTGGCTCAATTGCAGAACAAATCTGTGAGCTGTGCCGTTATGATTGACTTACAATGGCTACTAAATTATTTCTGCATTTCTCTTGTGAAATTTCTGCGTTCCAAAGGAGGCTGAAAACGTGATGTTTTGAGTTGGCGGGCCTCTAGTTCAAATAAGCATTTTTTGATTTGATGCTTTCAAATATCAAGTGTTACTGCTACATGTTTTTGGTTAGTGGACAACATAATTGTATACGTCGGGGAATGCATAACTTCCAAAAAAATGGTATTATTTGCAATAGTCTCATTAGCTGGCATCATAAGAGGCTATTATGTGTTTTTACTAAGTGAGAACAATGAATGCCGGTTCCTATTAGGCTAGCATTATTATGAGAGGTATCTGAATTATTCACAAAGCTAACAAAAAAATGCCGAGGGAAATAAAAATTTGAAGTGAAAAAAAACTGGGCCCCAAGGGGAAAAACCTCCCTAAGGTACTGCAGTATGTACTGGTGGCATCTTTTGCTGCATCCTTATTACCATTTGCATTTGGTTTTGTTCTTGCGTATGATTGACTGGCAATTATGCATCCGGCATCATCATATAGCCCTAAATAACCTGTGGTTTTGACAACTGCGACACTGGTATTGTATTCATCAAGTAGACGGTGTAATAAGTTTTATCATGGAGGAGTCCTGGTTTATATATGACAGTTGTCAAATGCCTAATGTTTACACATGTTTCAACGGTACTGGTACCAGTATTTCACAGCTGATTCATTCGACATATGATGTTCTTTCCCTGTGCAGCTGCCTGATGAGGCTATAATATCCGAGGTACTTGAAGCACCCGTTGTCCAAGATTGGTTCACTGGGGCTGCTGCTGCTGGAGATCCAGATGCACTCTTTCTGGCTCTGAAGTTGCAAGAAAGAACTAACATTCAGAAAAAGATATTTGGAAGCCTTCTGCCATACCCATTCAGCCGTGACACTTTCTTCGCAAAGAAACACCTTCAAACAATTGCTGCTTGTTTCAAGGTATTCTTATTTGAAGGTTTACAAAGAAAAGGAATATCATAAAACCTGTTGTTTCTTGAACTCATCAAAATGTATTTGGTAAATTGCATTGCTTGTATTTTGTCAGAGCCCTTTTTGATGCAGATTGGTTGCTTATTCTAACATTCTTTGATATTCTCTTGCAGGAGTCTGCCTTTTGTCTTCCTCGTATTCATAGTCTATGGTTTCCGATCACGGAGATGCTAATTCGAGAGGCAGGATCTCTGACTGCCACTAATGCCAATTCTGGCAAGAAGCACAAAAAAATTAAGAAAGCTAGCTGCACTGAGGATACCAATAAGAATCTGTGTAATTTCTGTGAGGTTGTAATTGAAGGATCTTTGCTGCTCTCGTCTCATGACAGGAAGCATTTGGCGTTTAATATACTTCTTAACCTTCTCCCAAAGTTGTCTCCTTCAGCCATCCAAGTAGTTTTATCCAGCAAAGTTGTTCATGGTCTGATGGATATTTTATCCAATGAATCTTCATGGTTGTATAGTGCTGGAAAACATTTTTTGAAGGAGCTAACTAATATAGTAAGTCAAGACAATGATCGTCGTGTCGCAGTCATTATTAATTTGCAGAAATACAGTAATGGAATATTTGACTGCATGACAAAAACAAAAGTTGTTAAAGAGTTGGTTTCCAAGTTTCGAAGTGGTCAAGATTGTTTATGTCTTGTGCAAAATTTGATGGCGCTCTTTGTTGATGAAGAGTCTGTTACAGATGAACCATCTGATCAAAGTCAGACGACTGATGAGAATTCAGAATTTGGCCCAGCTGAAGACCAGGACTCTTTTACTCAAGGGAATGGTGACCTTCTAAAGAACTGGGTGGTGAATACAATTCCATTTGTTCTGAAGAATTTGAAGCTTACATCTAAAGGGTCAGATGCTGAAATGGCTAAGTGTATTGAGGAAAAGTTTCAAGTGCAGACTGAAATATTGAAATTTCTTGCAGTCCAAGGTCTGTTCTCAGCATCTTTAGGAACTGAAGTTACATCATTCGAGTTGCAAGAGAAGTTCAAATGGCCAAAGCTTCCAATATCCACATCACTACGAAATGAATGCATTGAACAAATTCAATTCTTGCTGGAAGATGCGCAAAAAGATGAAGCTTTACATGTTGCCAATGAGGTCATGCCTAATGAATTAGGCTTCTACTTCATGCGTTTCATTAAAACTGTGTGCAACATACCCTCTGTTTCCCTCTTCAGGATGTTGAGTAGCAACGATGATAATGCGTTCAAGCAATTGCTGGCTATAGAATCAATGCTTTTCCAAGAGGTTTGTAATTTTTTACCAATCCACCTATCTTAAAAATAGGCTATGGCCCCCTTCTTATTACATGAATGGCCATGCGAAATATGTGAAATTATGTGGTATACAAATGTTCTGCTTGATTTTTGCATATTTTTCTTGTATGATTCATAATGTGGCTGTCAGTTATCTGGCCCCAAACAGATGGCCTATTCTACAGGATTCATACAGTACTCCCTCCGTCCCAAATTACTTTGTCATTCTAGCATCCTCATGTTTTCCCAATGTACTTGTCATCCTCGCTTTCCAATGCACCTTTCTCTATTCCCAATACATCTCTATGTTTCTTTCCTTCTCGTTTTCAGCACATACCACCTTTTCACTCCCTCCTTAATTCCTGTGCCTGGATCTAGGATGACAACTAAGTTGGGACGTAGGGAGTAGTGTTTATTTTTAGTTCATAGTTTAAAAGGTGTGAGTGGAGCTTGGGTAAACATGCGTGCCATAGTTGACTGCTGTGGTAGTCAACATGTATCATCACAGTTAATACATCTTTTACTTTCCTAAACAATGTAACCTCTAAATTTGAACTCACCTTTTTAATACCGTTATGAAAAATTGAAAGTTTTACCAATTTAGAGCAGTAGCTGCATGGATTCTCTGGCATAGCTTTTTGTCATTCCCTGTACCATTGAAAACTATGTTATTTCGTTTTACATTGTAATATTTCCTTGTTCTTGTTTCATATAATTTCTCTCTGGGTTACCACCTAATTCCTATGGCTCCTTTCTATGTGAATAGGAAATAAAAGCTGGGCCTGGAATGGACTCTACTAAGATGCATGCAATGCGTTATCTACTTATTCAATTGGTGCTGCAAGTTCTTCTCCATCCAGATGAATACTGGGAGACTGCAGTCGATGTAACTATATGTTGCAAGAAATCATTCCCGGCCATTGCTCAGGGTGACAACTCCACTGGACTAGAGCCTAATGAACATGGTTCACAGGATTTTGACGAGGATGGGTCAGAAGAGTCTAGTGAGGAAGTGGCCTTAGAGTTTATGGATGTAATTGTTCAGAATTTTCTCTCTATTTTACCTCATGTATCTGGACCCATGTGTTTCACCATCGAACAGGCAAGTATATTACCTCAGTGGGAAGTTTGGCATATTTGAGAGTTATAATGAGTTCATAATACTATGCATAGAAAAGTGCAACAAAATGGTGCCACACCGTCCTTTTTTCATGCTCCTTTTTCTTGAGGGTAAATTCTGTCAGGGTTGTTTGTAGGTAGCCATATAGACAAGCATAAATGTCATTTATCTGCTGACCCCCTTATCTTGATTTCACTAACTCTATCTTTTCTTTGAGCAACAGGTTTTTCGAGTGTTCTGTGATGATATTACAGAAACTGGACTTCTTGATATGTTGAGAGTTGTGAAGATAGATTTGAAAGGGTCCCTTCATCAAACAGATAGTGACGATGATGAGGATGATGCTCGTGTCGGTATTGAAGATGATGACGACACTCTAATTGAAGATGCAGAGGTTGGGGAAGTTGACAATGTTGCTGGTGATGTGGATGAGGATGGAAAAGATGATTCAGCTGATGAAGCTGATGAGAATCAAGGTAATTTGAAAGGAACTGCCAATGAGGCAAAATATGGGGATGACATGGAAAATTCTAAAGATGGGGATGATTCAGATGATTCAGATGGCATGGATGATGATGCCATGTTCCGTATTGACCCTTACATTGCAAGGATTTTCAAGGAGCGCAACCTTCCTGGTAGTGAAACTAAGCAGTCTCAACTCATGCGATTCAAGCTACGTGTGCTTACATTACTTGAAATTTATTTACAAAAGAACCCAGGTATTTTTCCATATAGTCCTTCCTGTCTTTTTTTTTTCTTGTCTATATATGTTGTATATAAGGTAACAGGTTATTTGTAGGGCATTAATGGGTTGTTTCCTCAGCTGCAGCATTTTAATTTTAAAATGCTTTAAAATAATTTAATCATAAAGTAGTTTTCTTGCTATTTTTTCACATGTTCTTTTAGGAGCTAAATAACTATTTGAAGGACTACTATCTTCTAACTTATAACCGGATGTATCCTTGAGATTAATAAAAATAAGAATCAGGATTTGGTGCCCAATGGTTTGGGCATCCTAGATATCTCAGCCATTGTATCAGGATCCTAGGACCAAAAAAACTCGACCGGCGGGGGTAAGACCGCCCCCACGGCTTTTCATTAAGAAGAAGCTCAACCGAAACCAGTCGAAAAAACCCACGAACCCTGCTCCCACCCTCAAGGAGCTGCCCCCTGTGGTTCGGGCCTTAACCTATGCTTTGGGCCTACCTGTAGCACGAGTACTGTAGCAGTGCAGGAAACACTGTAGCCGCGCGGGTTTAGTCCTGTATCGGCTATTTGTGGAGGTGGATACCAATTTAAAAACCCTGCTTTGGAATACAGCAATAACTCGGGTTAACCCTTTTACGCGAAGCGAGGACGAAAGCGTAAGCAGTTATTCTGCGAGGTGGGACTCGCACGGCGTGCGAGTGGGTCTGGAGCTATATTTCGGGCCTGGGATGTTACACTACCTCATACATAAGGGCCCGCCCACCACAGATCGGGTCAACCGAGTAAATAGGACACATCGAGAGGTTTTTTTTTATTCCACAAATTGTGCACACCAGGATTTGAACCCTGGTTGGTGACCTCACAACTAGAGGTCCTAACCAACTGAGCTACTGTCAGTTTGCAGGATCCTAGGACCAATACATCTAATTGCGTTTTTCTCTCCGTTAACATCAAAGACTCTAGAATACAAGCATGTAAGTGCTGCTCCTGTGTCTGCCTTTCAGCATTCGTCCAGTTCAATTCAAAAGATAATGAGAGTATTATGGAGTCGCTCACCGGCGTGTTTGACGCCCTGGAGCACCCTATCAGTTTCTTGGATCCGGCACCTCCTGCCTCCACCTCCTGGTAAGCCACCGCCCTGCTATGGCCGGATAGCGTCTCGTCGGAGCACCACATCAGCAGCTCGCCAGTACCGCGCTCGAGGCAAAACCCTACCCTGGCTCCCACCTTGCCGTCACCTCCTGCTGCTGCCACCCGCAATCACCACCTTTGTTTCAGGCCATGGCAGCAGTGGCATAGCCACCACAAACCCGCCCACTGCCTGCCGTCCACGCTCTGGTGGTGCCCACCTTACCACCTCCCACCACCTTTCCCACCTTCCTCCTAGCTTCTATTCCCAATGAGGAAAGGCAAACTCCAAACACAAAATTCCCACACTGCTAATCCGAATGGGGTGAAATCTCCTTTGAGGGCCAGATCAACCTGACCTCAACGGAATGCGGCCACGGAGCAGAGACATGCCTGCAGAGCAGCTTGATGCCATGCGTAGCGCCGTGTGTGAAGCTGCATGATGATGTGGAACAGTGTGTGTGGGGCAGGCCTGCAGCCATCCCTGGCGTAAAGCAGTGATGGGTAGTGAGAATGATCGATAGCCAATCTTATCCTTTCCCCATTCCCTTTTTTATACACGGTCAGACTTATCCATGGGTTACGTGGGATAGATTTGAATCAGTATACCATAACTCTATTTGGTAAGCATTAGTTCTGCACTAATTTTGGTGGGTTGCAGTCTGTCCGATAATTAGCACACCGAAGGTGGGTACCATTAGTTTTCCATAAAAATAGTGTTGGTTGCTGTCACATAATAAAAGCATGCAACTTTTGTGCTATGTTCTTTCATGACCTTTATATTTCTTCTTAACAGGTAATAATCATGTGCTGGAGGTGTATTCTAACTTGATGAGAGCTTTTGTGAAATCACATGGTGCTGATGGTGGTAAGGAGTTCAAGGAACGCATAGCTGGTATATTGCAGAAAAGGATATTCAAAGGGAGGGAGTATCCAAGGGGCAATGGCATTGAGTTTAGTAAACTTGAAATCCTTGTGGCAAAAGCTCTCAGATTGGCATCTCGCTCAAGATTTAAAATAGTTGTTTCCATGGCCCAGAATGCTACATTTTGGATTCTGAAAATAATCAGTTCGAAAAATTGTTCTGAGCAGGAACTTGCAGTTGTAGTTGATAAGTTCCGTTCTATGTTGGAAGACTACTTCAACAGCAAAAAATCGCGGCTGAAGCTTGGTTTTGTCAAGGAGGTTGTCCGGAGGAATCCCTGGATAGGACGTGAGCTTTTTGGTTTTGTTCTACAGGAGACTGGGAGCGTGAAAGCTGAATATCGGAGAACTCAAGCATTAGACTTGCTGGACTGCATATTGAAATCATTGGTTGGTGATGTTACGGGTGCAAATGCATTGATGGAACACTTGCCTCAGTTGTGCAAATTGGTACAAGAAGTTCTTTCAAATATTCCTGAAAATAAGTTGCGTCGTAAGGAAGTACGGAAATTCTGCACAGGTGTCCTGCAAACAGTTTCAAAGCTCCATCTCAAAGAACAATTTCAGGGCACACTTAACCCTGAAGCTCATTCTCTCTGTCAGACACATCTAGGAGCTGCATTTGCTTCCTTCGAAAAATGATTTATGTGCCACAAGTGAAGTCATTTATTGACAAGCCAGGCCAAGAGTCCTAGGAAATTTTAGGCTGAATTATTTTTGTTGTAATTTTTGAACTGTCCTGTTGATTTAGCTGATATGTTTCTTCTCTTGGATACAAGTTGCGAGTCGGAGCGAGAAAATCATACTACATGTACCAGAATTGCGAGTCGGAGCGAGAAAATCATACTACATGTACTGTAACAATTGATCTTAAATAATTTTAGAGCATCATTCCCCCTTTACGTAAAGTAAAAATAACAAAATGTTGCCGCGCCTGGAGTATACAGTATACGGTATACTCATTCGCGCACGGCGTACGCGACTAAAAGAGAAGCAAAACAAACACAGCTAATAGGATGTTTCTGTTAATGGGCCAAAAGTAATTACTGTAGTAAACACACCGGCATGGGGCAGCGATGGGGACGGTAGACCTCACATTTCAGCCTGTGACTGGTCGACGGGAGAGGGCCATGCGTTTGTTTTGGGCTGTAGCCCAAACGATCCCGATCCCGCACCGGATTATACATGGCCAAACAGCTCGGCACAGCCTGGCCAGGCACTAAATAGCACCATCTATTTAGTTTTGGATCGGTCTAGCACGTTGTATTTGACGGACTATGCTACTTTGATTTACAGGTTCAGACGCAGCTTAAAGCATAGTCTAAAATTTAATATTCGTGTCAAGCCGACCTATTAAGCAAGTGAGCTCAATTATAATTTCAACCCAATTATTCAAATACAACACTAAATAGTATAAAATACAGTGAAAAAAGTGAGAATTGAAACAAAAACATAAAAAATATAAAATAATCACCTTACCACTACATCACACTATCTTATTTGACTATATATAAAATTATTTAGATATATATAAAATAAAATTAAAATTAATAAATCATAAACGGACCGTGCGTGCCGCCCGTCGGGCCGGACATTTGGCCAAGCACAACCCGCAGTTCGTGCCGGGCCGGCCCGAACACAAAATAGATCGGACATGTCATGCTTGAGCCGAGCCTTTTTTTTTTCCTTCGGACCAGCTACTCCTTTCCTTAGATTCTCTCCAAATTCGTAGGCGCGGGGAGTCGGTTGTTCCTCAAGAGGGGAGCTATGCCGTCACGATCGCTGACGCCGCCTCGCAGGAATAGGCGTGGTTGCGATGATGAACGCCGCGCGGAGTCCCCCCCCCCCCCCCCCCGGCCGCCCATTGAAGCCAGGCCGGAGGGCTACTTCTATGCCCGTGTCGCTTCCGCTTACTGCTCCGTGAGTTATTACTGCCTCATTTCTTCTACGTACGATCAGAAACCCTAAATGTTCTCTAAGGGAGGTCAGGAACCCTAATCTGAACTACATTACAACATGTCTCGAGATGATCCTTCACCGCCGCCGCTGCATGATAGCTTCGAGCATCCTGGCCTTCACACGCCACCGCATCCCCAGCACCAGGAGCAAGAATCAGGATCTGGATCAGAATTGATACGTAACATTAGAGCGTTTCAAAAAACTGTCAATGTCCTTCTGATTTTGTTAATCCCTCTATGTAACTCCTTTCTAATCTCTTCAAACAGTCATCCACGTCTCATCATCATCACCGAACCAGAGTATCAAGAGCCGCGCTCTCCTACATCTCCGCCATGTCCGTCACTGTCGGTCGATGTGAAACCTACAGTGTAAGATGAATTCTCTCTTCTCGATACGAATTGAAGTGTAAGATGAATTCTTTCTTATCACTTCATCTAAGGTCTGGTTACAGAGTACGTGAGTCCTACAAGGCTAGTTATTTGACATTCTTCTTTGGTACTCTTTATTAGGTTGGTTACATGGGGCTATTAGTTTTTAGTTGAGATGCTATTACTTCTCTTTCGATGGTATGCTCATCTATAATATCTATCTAAACACAACCCACTAACTCTCTAATCTAAACTCTCATAGAGCCACATCATCTTTTAATTTGAACCGTTAGATTTGCATAAGATTAGTAATCCGAACCGTCCATCCATCATTCTTACACCGTCCGCCTGTACCGCACCCGCACAGCCACACCCCGCTTCTTCTCATCACCGCCCCGTGCCATGCCGGATGCAACCGCATCTCACTCCCCGGTGGTCGAGCCTTTTGACAATTTAGGACTCGTTTCATTAGGCTTCGACAATTTGACACACTAGCTCACTGTTATACACTCAGGTGGTCCCATAAATCATTTATACAGATGTGTCAAATTGTTGAAGCACAACGAAACTGAGTCCTAAATTGTAAAAAAAATCTCTGCGCCACCCCACCCATGGCTTGCCCCAGCGCCACAACACCGCCTCGTGCCCGCATGCTCCACACC
>BCLH01001018.1:52180-109005 GCA_001602315.1 Zoysia pacifica | reverse complement strand
GCCTTTCCTGGACCATATTTTATCTAATGGGCTAGATTAAACATGCTGAAATAATGTTGTTTTGGGGATAATTTTCTGGGTCGTACAGTATGGGCTGTGCTGTTTTTGGGCCAAAATAAGGAATTTTATCAGGCTTTATTTATTCTGTTTTCTTATAATTTATGATGCTAATGTTTATATTAATTAGATAACTAATGCCTGATTATGTTTTCCGTTGCGTATTATTTTATTCTCTAAATTAAATTGAACCAAAGAAATATTTAATTAGAGGATATTATTTAGTATTTTATTATGATGGCTTCTAATTAATTTCTAACCAAGTTATTATTAATTACTTGTCATAATTTACATGTTTATTTTCACTTCTACCCAACAGAGTTGTAAAAATTATTAATGTGCATTATTTTAACCGAACCAACGTTGGGTTATTTTGATGCATATTAATACTTATGTTTTACCTAATGTTTTCTTTTGTTATTCAGCTCCGAACATTTTGGCCACTATCAACGGCGTTCAGAAACTTAATGAAAACAATTTTGCCACCTGGAAGAATGATGTTGAGATAGCCCTTGGTTGTCTTGATCTTGATTATGCTTTTGAGAATGACGCTCCTGTTCCTCCCACCGCTGGTGCGGAGGATTTTGATATGAAAAATAAGGAATATAAAGAAGTTTGTTCTAAGTGGGAGCCTTAAGATAATGAAGAGACCATGTCTGAAGGGATAATTGGAGGAATCCCTGAATCCGATGATGCTAAGACCTTCATGGCCTCAATTGAGGAAAACTTTAAGGGCAATATAAATCTTATGCTCTTTGCTTGATTCGTAATCTCTTTAACAATACTTTTAGCTGTTCTGGCAGTATTAGAGAAAACATTTTACGGATGTGTGACATAAGTGCTAAGCTGAAGGCCATGAACATGGGTTTTGAAGACCCTTTTCTTGTCCTTGTTTCCATCAACTCTCTTCCTGATGAGTTTGAGGCCCTTGTGATTTTTTACAACAACACGAGGGACAAATGGACTATTGATGAGTTGATTGCTTATGCTGTCCAAGAAGAGGACAAACTTAAGGCGGTCAAGATAGATCAAGTCAATCAAGTTGGCTTACATAAGAGGAAGGCTCATGATGGCAACAATGGTGGTGGAAAGAAGCATAAGTCCCATGAAGGACGTGATAAAGCAGGACCTTCTCGCCCTACTCACTCTTCTAAGGGCAAAGGTGATGGATGTCACTTCTGTGGTGATCGCTCTCACTTTTAGAAGGACTGTGTCGGTTTTTTGAAGTGGCTTGCTAAGAAGGGTAATGATATTGTTACTTTTGTTGATGAATCCCATTATGTTAATTATTTCCCCAATTCTTGGTGGATTGACTCTGGTGCACGTATGTAATTCTTTATAAGGATTCGTTATGAAGACAAGAATAAAAGAGGGGGAGCAAATCCTAAAGGTCGCTAATGGAAAAGATGCTGAAGTTCAGGCCGTTGGATCAATGGCGCTTCACTTAGATGGTGGCTTTAGACTTCATCTTAATAATGTTCTTTATGTTTCTAGTTTGACAGGAAACTTGATTTCTGTTTCATTATTAGACCGTGATTGATGATTTTTATTTCGGGAAAAATAAATGTTTGATTAAGTATGATGATTGTGATGTGGGTCTTGCTCTTTTACAAGACCAACTTTATTTGCTCTCTCTTGATAAATCTTATGTTATGACTATATGTGATGATTCAATCAAGCGCACTAGTAAGAATGAGACTTCATCAAAATTGTGGCACTGTCGTTTAGACCACATTTCAAGTGGGAGAATTGAGCGTCTCATTCGAGATGATATTCTTCACCCACTCGACTTTACGAACTTTGATCAATGCATCGATTGCATCAAAGGAAAATTTGCAAAACAAATTAAGAAAGGATCTGTTAGAAGTACAGGACTTTTAGAGTTAATTCATATGGATATTTGTGGCCCTCTTCCTATTGTGTCTATGGATGGTTTTGATTCTTTCATTACATTCACGGATGATTTCTCACGATATGGCTACATTTATCCAATAAAGCATCGATCTGAGTAACTTGATAAGTTTAAAATATTTAAGGTTGAAGTTGAAAATCAACATAATGTAAAGATTAAAGTAGTAAGATCAGATCAAGGAGACGAATATTATGGCAAACATGCACCTTATGGCAAAATTCCGGGTCCTTTTGCTAAGTACCTTCAGAAAAATGGCATAGTAGCCCAGTATTCCACACCAGGTAAACCTCAGCAAAATAGAGTAGCTAAAAGGCGTAATCGCACTCTTACGGATATGGTTAGAAGCATGTTAAGTTACTCCAATTTACTGGTAAGACTATGGATGGAAGCACTTAAGACAGCCGTGCACATATTAAATCAGGTTCCTAGTAAATCAGTACCTAAGACACCTTATGAATTATGGATTGGGAGAAAACCAAGTATAAGGCACTTACGTGTATGGGGCTGTCCTGCTGAAGCTAAAGTTTTTAATCCTAATGCTGGAAAATTAGACCCTAAGACTTTTAGCTGTCACTTTATTGGATATCGTGACAGATCAAAGGGATATTGGTTTTATTGTCCAAATAATATTACTAAGTTTGTGGGGACACGACACACTGTGTTTTTAGAGAATGATGGAATCAATGGGAGCGGATTTCCTAGGAAGATTGATCTTGAGGAGAAACGGGTGTACGTTCCAACCCCGATGATCCAAGAGATTATTCCTCCTATGCCACCTTTAGTCACGCTTACAGTTGTTGCACCTCTAGTAGATGTACCTTCTGTGGTTGCTCCATTGGATATGGCACCACCTGAGGCATCAGCTGCGACGGATCCCATTGTGGTTGTTTCTCAGGCGGAGGAATCTGCTAATGATGAGTTACAACAACCTCCTATCATACATAATGAAGAAAACATTGAACCTCCTAGGAGATCACAGCGTGTTCGGAGACCAGCCATCTCTGATGATTATGAGGTGTATATGTATGAGGATGACATAGGAAAGGAGGGCGATCCTACGTCATATAAGGAGGCAATAAAGTGTAAGCACTCATCTATGTGGCTTGATGCCATGAAAGATGAAATGAAGTCTTTGAGCGCAAATGATGTATGAGACTTAGTTGAAATTCCTAATGGAGCCAAAACAGTGGGCTGTAAATGGGTCTCCAAAACAAAAACATGACTCCAAAGGGAATATCGAGAGATTTAAGGCCAGACTTGTGGCAAAGGGCTTTACACAAAGAGAGGGGATTGATTTCAATGAAACTTTATCTCCTGTGTCTAGCAAAGATTTCTTTAGGATAATAATGGCGCTTGTAGCACACTATGACTCAGAGCTGCATCAATTGGATGTTAAGACTGCATTCTTAAATGGTGACTTGCAAGAAAATGTCTACATTGCTCAACCAGAAGGTTTTGTTGTGGAAGGCAAGGAACATATGGAATGCAAACTTAAGAAATCGTTTTATGGATTAAAGCAAGCCTCAGGACAATGGTACTTAAAGTTTGATGAAGTAATAAGGAAATTTGGCTTTAACGAAAATAAGGTGGACAATTGTATTTATGTGAAATTTAAAGGGAATGATTTTGTCATTCTAGTCCTTTATATTGATGATATACTTTTGGCCTGTAGCAATAAGAATATATTATATGAGACCAAAAGTTTTCTCTCCTCTAATTTTGATATGAAGGATCTTGGTGATGCCTCTTATGTCCTGGGCATAGAAATCCACCGAGATCGGTCCAAAAGAGTATTAGGTTTATCACAGAAGGAATACATAGACAGAGTACTTAAGAGATATAATATGTATAAATGCTCTGCCTCGCCTGCTCCTGTTGTCAAAGGGCGATAGAGTTGGGGACATTTCAATGTGCAAAGAATAAGTTTGAATCTGATCAGATGAAGTCAATCCCTTACGCTTCTGCTGTCGGAAGTATCATGTATGCTCAAATATGTATGCACCCTACTTAGCTTTTATTATCAGGATGCTTGGTAGATTTTTGTCAAATCCAGGACCGGACCACTGGAAGGCTGTTAAGAAAGCATTGTGCTATATGCAAGGCACTAAGCATTACATGCTAACATATAGAAAGTCTGATGAACTTGAGGTCGTGAGATATTTTGATGCAGACTTTGCGGGATGTGTGGGGTCTAAGAAATCCACGTCAGGTTATGTCTTCATACTAAAAGGAGGAGCTATTTCGTGAAAAAACTCTAAGCAAACTATTACTGCATCATCGACAATGCAGTCTGAGTTTATAGCATGTTATGAGGCCACTGGGTAGGTTGTATGGTTAAAACAATTTATTCCCGAATTACGAGTGGTAGACAACATATCTAGACCACTAACATTATACTGTGATAATCAATCGGCAGTTTTCTTTTCGAGTAATAACAATTCAAGTGGTGCGGCCAAACACATTAATATTAAGTATCATGTTGTGAAAGATAGAGTCCAGGATCAAACCATTAAGGTTGAGCATATAAGTACCAAGCTAATGCTTGCAGATCCGCTAACTAAAGGCTTACCACCCAATACTTTTCGTGATCATGTAGCCGGCATGGGATTATTAGAAAGCCTCTGATTCTTGAATAATGGGCCAATAAAGCAATCAACTCCCTAAGAAATAAAGTTTTCCATTTTGGATAAAGAAAGGTGTACTATGAGTTCTATAGTTGCAATGGCACTTAACTGGCTGTTGGAACGCTTTACTTTGGTCTACCGATTTTTGTCCAAGGTGGGCTTATTATGTTAGCCTAATGATCAAGTGCGAGAATGTTGAAATGTGATCGCCAGGCTTGATTCCTGCGCGTATAATGGGAAGGTAAATAACAAGAATGTGAAGAAGGGGAAATGCAATCACGAAATAAGGAAACCCTATCACATAAATGAGGAAACCTGCGCCTTGATCGGAGGCGCAATCAAATCCATTGGTTGCGGCCCTCTCTTGCAGCAGCGCTATATAAATAGTAGGGAGCCGGCTCTCTCTGGTATCCAATGATCCAGAGGAAATGACCTCCCTCTCACATTTTTCTGAACCCTAAAACGATCCTAAGGGTGCTGCTAACGAGGGGAAGGCCGCCGCCGCCGTTTGTAGGATGACGACGACGACGACTTCCATGCTGGGTCAGTGTAGGGGGCGCCTCGAAGGACGCCGCTACCCCACGAGATCCGCCATGACGCCTGTACCAAGCAGTCACGGGACTTCACTGGCCCCTATGGCTTCGTCTGGAGATGGTATACCTCTTTCCCCATCGCCCTCTTGGTGGTTATGCATGAGGCTAGTTTTAGATCTTGGGCTTTAGTTGATATTGATGCGAAATAATGTTCCTACAATCCTAGCTCACCACAACTCAGCCAAGAAGCAGATTTCTTACCTACTCTAACCCTACTTTCGAGTCCTTTCTCACATGGCAGCACAAGGGCAGAGTGGGACGCTAAGCAGAGGATCGAGTAGTCTCCCATGTTGTCGCATTTATGGTGGTGTACTTTTTTTTGTTTTGACTCATGATGGTAACAAAAGGGTCCAGGTTGGATTTATAAAAGGGATTAGTGAAAACTGTGTGCTAGTATTGCTTGGAGCGGCATGCATTTATTGACAAGGTTAATGACTGGATTACTGTCCTCGCATCAGGATATCTGCTACATATTGGATTTCACACTATATAACCCGATATAGGATGAGAAAGTCATCTTCAAGGAGAATGTTTTGTCGCAATTAGGGTTGTCACCTATGCATTAGGGCGAGCCTCTTTGATTGTTCAGTGAAATTTTTCTCATGGTCCTTACTAGAGTGTCCAAGTCATACAAGTTTTTGTGTGTGAAGAAAATAGTCCATGACAACTTGTGTTCATCACACTTCTCTACAAGAATTCCTATGAGCAGAATAATTCTAACAAAAAAAATAAAAGAAAAGGTTGAGACATGATTTGCTTCGCACCATGCATGCCACCTCTGAAGCTGCTGGTGGTGGATCCAAGACAGCATGATACATCTCAAGCAGCACCGCGAGGTGGCCACCCACCCTTTTGGCAACGTCATATCTGCCACGCTGCCGCTAGCCTCCTTCTTCACAGCCTTCAGCTTCGGATGATGATTATTCCTTGTCGTCTTGGGCGGGTTCACCTCTAAGAGACAGCTCTTTCTTGGGCTTTCATGTGCCGGAACAACACCATCTCATGACCAAAGGTCATGGAGCACATGGCACACGGGTACACCTGGCCGTCTACTAAAGAAACACCACCACAGTAGATGGCTCACCAATATTGATGCCACCAACAACTTTGAGCTCACGATGGGGAGAAACTCCAACAAGCAAGATCTGCAGCGCTGAACTTCATTGGAGAGCAGCTAGGTCCTCGAAGTGCTGCTCCCGCGAGATCATTTTGACAGCTTTACATCCCAGCAGAAGAAATGCAATCCCTAAGGTGGCGGCCATCCTCCATGTGGACGTGATGGGATACCCATGACTAACCACGACACGGGCAAGCTTCAGATTTCTTACCAGTTCTAATCCTACCCTCAGCCCCGTTCTCACATGGTTGCACAAGCCAGGACTGGGACAGTGAGCGGATGATCTAGTGATGTTTTATGGCATCATAATGTGGCGTCGGAGGAACGGTGAAGGTTTCTTCTTTGGAACCATGCATGGGAACAAAAGGGGGCCGAGTTTGCAAAAGGGGCTAGTGAAAAAGTGTGCTTGTTACTCAGAGGGGCATGTATTGATATTGGTGAGGAAGATGCTTTGATTGCACGAATCGCAAGGTCTAGGTTGGTTTTATAAAAGAGATTAGCAAAAACAGTGTGCTGGTATTGCTTGGAGCGGCATGCATTTATTGGCAACGATAATGACTGAATCATTTTCTCCTCGCATCAGGATATGTATCTGGTACGTATTTGATTTCACAATATATAACCCGATATGGGATGATAACGTGATCTTCAAGGAAGATGTCTTCTCACAATCAGAGTTCTTACCTATGCCTTGTGGAGAGCCTCTTTGATTGTTCATTGAAATTTTCTCATGGTCCTTACCAGAGTATCGAAGGCACACAGATTTTTGTGTGTGAAAAACATAGTCCATGACAAATTGTGTTCATCACGCTTTCTCTTCAAGAATTCCTATGAGCACAATACTTCTAGAAAAAAAGAAAAGAAAAGGTTTAGACATGATTCATTGTTACCCTATGAGAACCACACCCCCCCCCCCCGGAAGGTGAATGACGGTTGTGGGTATGTGTGTCATGCTAGTACATGAGCGTGGTTAGGTGGGGTTGGCAGCTACACCACGGAGGGGTTGATCTCGGTTAGTTGGTTAGGCAGGGCTTGTGAGTTGTGTGCACCATGCTGAATGAGGATGAAACACCACATCATGGGTACATCTCAAGAAGCACCGCGAGGTGGCTACCCATCCTTTTGGGAATGGCATGTTGGCCACACTGCAACTAGCCTCCTTCGCAGCCTTCAGCTTCGGATGATGATTATTGCTTGTCCTCTTGGGCGAGATCACCTCAACGGCCACGGCTCTTTCATGGGCTTTCATGTGCCCAAACAATGCCGTCTCACGACCAAAGGTCAAGGGGCACATGGCACACGGGTACACCTGGCCGTCTACTGAAGAAACAAAACCACCAATAGATGGCTCGTTGATGTTGACACCACCAACAACTTTGCCCTCACGATGGGGAGAAACTCCAACAAGTGAGATCTGCAGCGCTGAACTTCGTTGGATAGCAGCTAACTCCCTCGAAGTGCTGCTCCCGTGAAATTGTTTTGACAGCATTATATCCCAATGGGAAGAAATGCAATCCCTAAGGTGGCAGCCATCCTTCGATGCATGTGGCCGTGATGGGGTACCCGTGGCTCACCATGACACGGGCGAGCTTCAGATTTCATACCAGCACTAATCCTACCCTCAACCCTTTTGGCACATGGTTGGGCAAGCCGAGAGTGGGATGGTGAGCAGATGATCCAGCGATGTCCTATGGCGTCGTATTGTGGCAGCAGAGGCGACAGTGAAGGTTCCTTCTTTGGAGCCATGTATGGGAACGAAACGGGGTAGGCTTTGCAAAAGGGGCTAGTGAAGTGTGCTTGTTGCTCAGAGAGGCATGCATTTATTTGGCATGAGGATGCCTGGATTGCGCGAATTGTTAGGGCAAGCCATTTGCTCCTCACTTCAGGATATACGTATTTGGTTTCATACGACATGTTTTTCAAATAAAAATATATTTCAGAATTTTAGCCATGTTTCTTACAAATGGAAATATATTTCAGTATTTCAGCTGTTACATTCACTAATTTATACAGTTGTTCATAATTGCAGAAAATATCTACCTACATTTTGTGAATCAAATGAAAACAACAAGCAAACAGCCAGTGTCTATAAATTAAAAAAGATTGTAATATGTCACTAAGTAAATGAATATGCATAATCAGCCACTAGGGAAGGTGATGTCTTCATCTCAGAGGATGCCTTCCCACACAGACAATTGTCAGGTATTCTTTGAGACAGGCATAACAGAAAAGTGATTCTTTGATACCTCTGACTAAGATGGACGGGCATCCTCCTAAGAGGTAGAAGAAAGTAGCACAGAGAGAGAGAGAGAGAGAGAGAGAGAGAGAGAGAGAGAGAGAGAGAGAGAGAGAGAGAGTGAGAGAGGGATGCATTACATATTCAATTCACTCATTCATCAACAACATACATGGAGGTATTTTAGGCCGCAACTACACCCAGATAAGTGAGTTACACTTGGTTAGTTACATACAGATATGGCATGAACAGTAAGTCTATGCAGAACAATATATATGACCGTTAATTGAGTTCGGTCATGGACAAAGGACAGAGAGGAGTAGAAACTAATGAGTGGATGAATCATTATTTGTTTGATATTTGCAAAATGCTGATGTGTTTGTACACCTAGAATTAATGATGAATTTTACCCCAAAGCTACTTGTTCACTAGCAAAGTGAATATTCAATTTCATATGTTTTGATTTGATGATGAATAGGATTCCAGAAAACATGACCACTGTATGTGATTGTTGCCTTGCACTGGGTGCATCCAAGCTCATTGAGAGGAAGTTTTAATTCAGCAACCATCAGCCCACCACGTTGGCTACTAGACTGCCACTGCACTTGATCTAGAAATAATTGCTTACGGTTACTGCCTAGATGACTAAGAAACGAGATTACAATAAAAATGTAGAAATAAAAAATTGAATATCCCCACAACATTGCATTAAGAAGAAGAAACCTTAGACCTGTGCTGGCTTGGTCTGAGCCTTATATATGTGCTTTGTTGTCGGACAGACGAGGAGATTTTTTTTTAACTCTCAGCTTGAAATTTGCTCCCGCAGGGAGTGGAATCTGTCGTGCAGGTGATCCAGTCAACATCATACTAGTGATAGATATCCTAGCAGATGATGCTCAAAATTGGAGACCGAACAACATCGTGATATAAAAATATAATATCACTTCAACACGATATGGGACACATAAATTTTTATACTCCAATGCATTAGTGTAAGGATCAAAGGCATCAAGAATGGGGGTTGAATCGATAGACTTAAAGCACTAATTTTGCTACGAACTAAAACTACATGACATGACCACAACGGAAGCAAACCTAAACAAGTCCAGTAGGCCAAGACCCATAACAATTCTAGTGATATGAAAATAACAACAAGCAAGCACTAGCACGACAGCCACTAAGAGGAATCAAAGAACAACCTATCACACTACTCAAACGGTAAGTAAATGCGGTAAGTAAAGAGAGTGAGATAGAGAGTGCTAAGTGATTTTTTTCAAGGTCTCAAAAGGTAGGCGCCTTCCCCTAATCCTCGTTGGACCACTCCCATCGGAGTCCTGGTCCCTCCCGTCTTTCTCGAAACGATGCTCACAAAGATACGCTTCACTCCCGGAGTGAAGACACCGGCGGCCCGACTGTCACACACAATACTCAAGCGCTAGAGCAAGCCTCAAAGGCTCGAGCGCTCCCTCTTGGTGTCTCTTTTGAGTGGGAGACCCAAAACAGCGTACAAACTTGGTGTCTTCTTACACAATCTACTCAGAAGCTCGAACACCGACTCCTAGCCAGTCTAGGCTGCTCACACAAAGAATAATGCAAAGATCACTCCTCTTAAGCCCTACAAGCTCTAGAAGTGGATGAATGCTCACCTATCACTCTCCTACTAGCACCAAAGATCTCCAATCTTGCAATGTACTCTCTTGGTGCTTGGCATCTTACAACTTGGCTTCAGCAATTTTGATCAAATGCACACAGGAAACATCCTCCTCCATGGTTTAAATAGTCTCCAAGCCCAGAAACAACTATTGAGACGTGATGTCATAAAGCTGATTGCTTTATGCAGTCACCGGACTGTTCGGTGACTCTTCTTTCTCCTCAGCCAGGGAAACACCCTCTCTAGAGTCCATTTCATAAGACACCAGAGTGTTCGGTGCATACCTTCACCGGACTGTCCAGTGACTTTCACTTTTGGACTCACAGAGACACCTTCTCTGGACTTCAGCTTCTAGCTCACCGTACTGTTCGATCATTGCACCGATGAACTGTCTGGTGACTATTTCACGTCGACTCCAGAGAGCACCTCTCTCTGGACTGGCTCCTCCAGGGGTCACCGGACTGTTTGGTGACTGAGTCTTCAGCTGGTTCTTGAGCTTCGGTCTTTGACTTCGCTTTCTCTGCCATCTTTAGTGCTTTTTGAGGATCTAAAGAGCATTCAAACTCTAACACTTGTATGACAGAAGACAAATGACCTTACCACTCTTAATAGCACCACTGTTCCTGTGGACTCTCTAGCTTGTCCTTATCCTTGGTCCTCCAAAGCCTGGCAACTCCTCTTCTTGGGTTCATCCTTGTCATCCACCGAGTAAGCCCACCATATCGATGTAGAATTAGCGGGGTGGTACATACAACACAACCGTTACCTATGATTGTTCATTCAGTCATCAAAGTCAATTCATACTTTTTAGGAGACTTGAAAGGTCATGGAGCTTACAAGCGAAATGGCCTTTCTTGCCATAATTGAGGCACTGGAGTTTCTTTTGAAAGATAAGGGTCTTCCCTTGCGAAATAGCTTTTTCATCAAGAGTGCAAGATCCTCATTATCGCTCTCCTCATCCTCATCTTCCTCCACCTTTTTCTTCTTCTTCTTGCCATTGTGTGATTTTTGATCAACTTGTAGGGCAAGATTTTTGGGTAATTAAGAGTCGGTGGAGCTGCCTAACATGTATCCTCATAGACCGTGAGTTTGTCTAGCATGATGTCAACGGTGAGAGTAGCCAAATTGGCTTGAAACAGACACATGACGTTGGAGTTGTAGCTTGACGGCAACATTCTCAAGAGCTTTCTCATGATCTCCACATCATCAATTTTGTCCTTGAGGTTCAAGGCATTAATTTTCTCAACCACTACATGCAAACGAGAGTAACATCATTAGCTTTTTCATGAGGTTGCATGGTGATGGAATGATATTTGTTTTTAAGAACATAGTAACATTCTTCCTTGACCTCGAAGGATCCCTTATGGATATTTTGCAATTGGGTCCATATCTCATCTATGGTGGATAATGCATTGATTCTATAAAAAAATATTTTTAGAAATGCATCCAAACATAGCATTCTTGGCCTTGACATTGTATTTAATGAAAATGGATTAAGTCTTTCATTCTCATTCGTAGCATTGCTAGTAACTTGCTAGGCCTGCATGCGAGCCTTCTAATAAGAGTAATTGTCCTTATCAAATACAGGCGGAGTCTCTATCTCGTTCAGCATCCTTACTCAAGGCCGTGAAACTCGAAAATGAGCACTTGGCTCTGATACCACTTATAAGTATCAAAGACACCGAGAAGGGGTTGAATCGGTGAACTGATAGCACTAATTTTGCTACGAACTACTGACTACAACGGAAGCAAAACTAAACAAGTCTAGTAGGCCAAGACCCCTAACGATGCTAGTGATATAAAAATAACAAGCAAGCACTAGCACGATAGCCATCAAGAGGAATTAAAGAAGACTACAACGGAAGCAAAACTAAACAAGTCTAGTAGGTCAAGACCCCTAACGGTGCTAGTGATATAAAAATAACAAGCAAGCACTAGCACGATAGCCATTAAGAGGAATCAAAGAACAACCTATCACACTACTCAAACGGTAAGTAAATGCGGTAAGTAAAGAGAGCGAGATAGAGAGTACTGAGTGATTTTTTTTCGAGGTCTTGAAAGGTAGGCGCCTTTCTCTAATCCTCGTTAGACCACTCCCGTCGGAGTCTCAGTCGCTCCTGTCGTTCTCGAAACAATGCTCATAAAGGTACGCTTCACTCCCGGAGTGAATACACCGGCGGCCCGACTGTCGTACACAATACCCAAGCGCTAGAGTCTTAACAATGTTTGGAATAATACAAATTTCTAAATAAAGGGAGCATCGTTATATAAACTTCTTAAAACTAAATTTATATGATGAGGGAAAAAATATATAACCTAGCTATTGAAAATCAAACAAATAAATTATCTTCTAGTTTGCTTATTTCTCAAAGAAAAAATTGACACACACTTTTCTTTTTTTCTGAGAGTTGGATCACATCTTAGATTTCCACCATTGCAGATACAGATAAAATTAGATAGTGACATAAAAAATAAAAATGTTTGATTGGTGTTAATAAAAATTGACTTTTTAAATATTTGTTAAGATATTTTTATTAAATAATAAGAATTTACTCTTTTATTAAAGGTTAACTTTATGGCATGCTTGAGATGACCCTGAAGCTAACCGGAGGGAGATCCTTTCCTTAGGAATCTTTTTTGGAGGGGACAAATCTTTTTCCTACGGGTTTTACGGGAAACCGAAGGGTACACTTTTTTTTCGTCAACATTTTTTTCCTAGGAACCTTTCCTTAGCGCATTTCGAAGGAAAATACATTCCCTAGGGTTTTGGTTCCTAGGGAAACTTGTTGATTCTAAGTAGTGTTACCTTACAAGGCTTTTCTATCTCTGTAGGATTTTATTTCTTTCTACTATACAATTATTGTTAATTACATATAGATATACTGAGTGAACTTAAAATTGTCCATATTGATATGGGTTCCATTTGAAGACATCCTCAATATATTGCGTTGCGTGTCCACTATTTTACTTATAGATCATGCCATAACATAGGATTCCTATCACTAAACATCCTATGGAAAAGAAAAGCTTCGATGGAATAGTACTTAGACAGTAACAATCATATCTTTTTTACATATAACAAATATAATAGAAAGAAGAAATTGTTTTTTGAAAAAAGTCGCCAATTCATTTGTCCTCCCAGAATCGGGTGTGTTCCGTTGTTCACTGAAAGCTTCCAAATCTAAGGAATTGTTCTTTTAGTGTCAAAAGTCCGGACTAGAAATGTATGTCCCCTGGCTTCCTTTCTGTTTTTCCTGTCGTTTTGTCTTTATGGTACTTGTTTCTGAGGTGAGTTTTGCCTTGTAGCTTCTTCGATAATTAATTTTAATTTTCCATTAGATAGCTAAGTGGAATAGTGATGAATAATTTGACCCGTACATCCCTTACATGCATGTAACATTCTAGACACCATCTACTACATTGCCATTTACTGCTGTATGTGTGGATTAACTATGTCTTTTACACTTGTTACATGTGAAATTCGTACTTGTATCTCCTACATTTGAATTATATTTTTTCCACGCTTAGATAGTTGAGTGGAATAGCAGCAAATAATTTTACTGGTATGTCCGTTACATGTGTCATTTCTTTCCTATCAAACATCTAAGGCAGCACATGTCTTTCAACCGTGCCAGTATCCTCCAGCTAGGAAACCTGGCAGTTCCCCTAGCCTAGCGACGTATTTGAATTAGAGGTCTAGAAACCACCCAAGAAAAAATATGAGTTAAAAATGCAGCAGCAAAATAAAGGAATGAAAACATGAAAAAGAAACACTAGTTCCAGTTCTTTCGGCGCCAGTCTTGACCAATCTACCACTGGCCACTAAGCTTCAGTCCAAGCTACGTAACCCATCACAGCTTCTTCAACTGTGAAAAAGGCGGTGGCAGCTCTGGCATCGGAGGCAGAGCGAAGGGAGGCAGGCAGGACCCTGCCACAGGATGACGTCAAGCTATTTCATTTGTTTCAAACACGCACCTCAGAGGTAATTAATCTTGAAATTTTTGTCAAAGACACTCTTTATCTTGTGCTTCCATTATGAATGTGTTCCGTTCATTTCATTTGTTTTTATGAACTATACTCAAATTAGTCAAAACCAAGGAAAAATTAAAATGCTAGGGGCAAGGCAAGCGGTGATCCTCCGCTTAAAGTTTAGGCGTGCCTAGGCGCTGCCTAAGCATTGTAGATTATCGCATAAATAGAAATTTACTAACCATCCAACCAATAATGAAATGAAAAAAGAAAAAGAAAAGTGCAAGAGAAAGCATAGTTTGGGCTTTAATTTAGCCCATCCAGCCCACCCACTAAACCCTATCTTTGTTGTCTCTTCCTTCTCACCCTTAGTCCTCAGCCCCCAGAGCGCTCTCAGTCATTTCCGCCCCTCTCCCTCAACCCCAACTCTGTCCTTCATCCATCGCCACCACTGCCAGCTCTCCTTCTGCCGCCTCTACCTCCGCCTTTTCTCCCTCAACCGTTCCTGCAGCAACCTGCGCCTGCCATCCTCTCCATGGCTACCGCCTAGGTGTGCTTGCACCCGAAGCAAGGCGGAGGGGCACCGTGCAGCGCTTAATCATGCCTCACTGGGAGCCTTTTTGTGCTTTTTTCCAGGGTCAAAACATTCAATTATCCATTGGTTTTTAGATTGTTATCACGAATCCAGTTGTTGACACTCAAAATTTGCAAATACTGGATTGTTCGGCACTGTGCCGGAGTCTTCGGCCGACCCCTTTCTGAAGTCGGCATTCTAATACATCGTAGTGTCCGGCACAAGGCTGGAGAGCCTGGCTGACCTCTCTCTAAAATTGCCAGAAATTCACCAGAATGTCCGACACAGGGCCGGAGGGTCCGGTCGACCTCTTTCTGAAATTGCCAGAAATTCACCAGAGTGTCTGGCATGAAACCGGAGTGTCCGGCACCAGTGTCTCTAGTCCCAGGCCGGAGTGTCCGAGAGACCTCTCTCTGGAATCGGCCCAGAACCACCGGATTGTCTGGCTTTGTACCAGAGTGTTCGATAGACTCTCTTCTAAAATGGGCCGGAGTGTCCAACAATAAGTCAGAATATCCAAAGGCACCCCTTCTGGAACCGGCCTAGAGCCGACCGGAGCCTCCGGCATCTGACCGAAGTGTCCGGTAATCCTGTTTTTTTTTAAGTTTACAATAAATCAGAGCTAATTTATTTTCTAATCTAGAAAATTTACGGCTACACAGGGTAAGACCACCTCACCTCTATATAAAGAGGCTTAAAGGCCAATTGAGGGGGTATCCCAATTGAACTTATCCTTTACATTTTGCACTTTTTCAAACTCTAATCCTCTCGACCCTCATTTTTTGTCCTTCCTTCGTCCTGATGATATTTGAAGGCGATCTGACTGGTCCGATCGAGCCCGGATCAACACTAAGAAAGTCTTCCTCTAACGGGTCCTCTCAAGCTCGACTTTTTAGGTGCTACAGTTCAAATCTGACGTCAAGGCGGCATCGGCATTTTCGCACACGGACGTGCGTATGGTGCATTAGCCCGAGATCCGTTTTGGCATCTACACCAGTATTCTGTACTCCATTCATTGTTACGTGAGTTTCTTTTTTCTTTTTTTGTGTGCCATACTTTGATAGATTGTCATAGGTTCATAGCATCAACAGCGGTTGATTCTGCAGCTAGTATGTGAGACACACATTTTCCTTGGTAACTTGTGTTCATTAGACTTTTTCTCGAGGAAATCCCTATGAATACTACACTTACTAGAAAAAAAATTGAGGAAAAGTCGATGGCTTTTATCTGTCTCGTCTATTGCCTTCTCCTCATTGCCCTTTAAGGATAGCAATTCGAATGCTTGCAACAGGAATTGCTGAAGCAAAGACCACTACGCATGGTTGTAAGTTCATCGAGACATTAGATAAACTTAAGACATGTTTGTTTGGTCTGGAGCTTTTGACTTTTTGTCTAGAAAGGTGTTTTAACGGTTATAAACTTAGTTTCGGTGTTTTGATATTTTATTTAACTTCTTAGTACCTCAAAATAAAAATATAAATAAGCCAATTTTTCAGCTTCAGAAGCTGGCTTTCCAACTTTTTTAAAACCAGCGTTTTGTAACATATACGTAAAAGGGATGACTCAAAGAAAGAAATAAATGCCAATTACTCCTTCAGTTCTGTTTCTGTTGTCGTTCCAGACAAATCCGTGAGTGCTCTTTTTGTTGTCGCTGGTGTACAATCGAAACAGCATCTTACTTTTTTAATCCTGCTCGGGTTCATCTCCGCCTCCGTCTGAGCGCCGCTTCTCTCCTGCACGCCCTTCCCTCTCTCTCCTCCGTTCCCGCTGCTGCGCCGCTTGACCTCACTTCCAGCGATTGTGGACGAGCCACCTGATCTGCTTGTCCTCCATGCGTCGCGGGCCTCCAACTGCTCCTTGTGTACCAGGTTGGTGATCCCACCGAGCATGGTGGCTATGGCGTGGTCTTACATCAGCGTGCTGCAAGTCTCTTGCAGGTCAAGCTCCAGTGCCGGCAGCCGCGCCTACGAGGCTAGCTAGACATGGGTACACCAGCTGCTCCTTACTCCATCTACGTGAATTTCTGAAACGAAATTGGCTATCTGCTCCGCCATTCTTGTCATCGATTTGGAAATGAAATTTCTGCGGCTGCACTGCCATCCTTGGTCTAAATCCAGGTCGGTGAAGATAGCCATGGAGGAATAGAGGAGCAGGGTCGAGGTCCAGGTCGACAGCGGGATTCGGAGACGGCGCAGCGGGATCCAAAGGCGGCACGGAGCACCGGGGCGTGCGCGGCACGGAGCTAGGGGGCACGATTGTTAGATATAACAACTCTGCTGCTCCGTATCTACTCCTTCGACGGTTTCCAAAATGATAAGACGGTGCAATGGGACACCACAGTGGCAGCACAGGTGGCGACGTGTGACAGACGACATGTACAGTGTGACAGTGAACACCGAAGTCAAAAGTTGTACAGTAGAGTAGTTGGTAGTTGTAGCATTTACTGCTGCACTTGCAGCGGGTGTATAAAACCCGGAGGCTTTCCTCCTTGTAATAGAATAGATAACAGAAGCCAGAAACAAAGCATTTCACTCCGCTACTTTGCGTGTGTTCTGTCCTTGTGCTTCCCTGTTGCGCACTGTTCATCTTCACGCCATAAGGATCGGGAGTGAGTTTATAGGGGTCGGCTAGCGGTCGGCAAAGTGTGAGCTGCAGGTGCAAGGTCGTTGAGAGACCAACAAGTGGTATCGGAGCTTGGTTGAGCACCAGCTGCGATGGCAGGCACGCCAGAGACTTCTCCAGTGGGGTCACCGGTGCGGATGCCTGAGCGCTCCCCTGAGCGTCGTGGCCGCGAAGAGCGGCGCGGCAGAAGGGACCGCTCCGGGTCACGTATGGTCGTCGTCCACAAGACTGTGAGTAAGTTCGGCGCGCCCACACCTACCCTATGCTTACATGCACGAACTACTCCGACTGGGCGGTGTTGATGAGGGTGATGCTCTAAGCGCGTGGCTTGTAGCTCGCCGTCGAGTCCGGAACTGACGACGACATAGAGGATAAGCTGGCGCTGGAGGCGATTCTCTACGCAGTGACGCCAGATCTCATCTTCACTTTGGGGAGAGCGAAGACGACGGCGGAGGCGTGAAAGAAACTCGCATCGATGCCTATAGGCTCGGACCGAGCGAAGAAGGCGAAGGCGCAGCTACTCCGGAGGGAGTATGAGAACATCATGTTCCGTGATGGCGAGTCTGTGGAGGACTTCGCACTGCGTCTCACCTCACTGGTGGCGGAGCTAGCGGCACTCGGTGACGAGATCGCTGAGCAACGGGTTATCGAGAAGTACATGCGGGTTGTGTCGGTGAAGTACGAGCAGATTGCTCTCTCGTTGAGACCTTGCTCGACCTCTCAGAGCTCATGTTGGAAGACGTGACCGAGAGGTTGAAGGCAGTGGAAGACCGTGCCGCGGCAGCAACGCCTGCAAGTACCAGCAGCAGGCTGCTGCTGATGGAGGAAGAATGGAGGGCACGCTGCAGAGAGCAGGCGGGCAGCCCGTCCACCTCCGGTCGGAGCGGGCGTGGTAGAGGTAAGCCAAGGAGTGGCAAACCCTCCCCATGCGCCGACGACGAGTGCCACAACTGTGACAAGAAGGGGCACTGGGCACGTGATTGCCGTGCGCCCAAGCGCCGTGACCATGGGAGTCAGGGGCGCGCCCGCCAGGGAGGAGGGCGAAAGGAGAAGGCCCACCTGGCGGAAGAAGGCGAGCAGGAGTCACCTTTGCTGCTGGCGCAGCTTTGTGCTCTTGGGGACGTCCTTGAGGACGGAGAGCATTGTGAACTTGAGCTGGACGAGGTCCGAGCTCATGTTCACCTGGGAAGAGAGGAAGACGCATGACGGGGAACAAGGCGGTCTTCGCAGAGCTTGACACTACCATCTTGGGGTCGGTCAAGTTCGAGGACGGGTTGGTGGTGAAGATTGAGGGACAAGGCACAGTGGTGTTCAAGGGCCGAAATGGCGAGCACCGTGCGTTGACCAGAGTCTACTTCATCTCACGTCTAAAGACCAACATTGTGAGCCTCGGGTAGCTGGACGAGCGAGGGTGCCAGATATTGCTCGAAGACGGGGTCCTCCGCGTCAGAGATCGAGAGCGACAGTTGCTGCTTAAGGTGAACCGCGGGAGGAACCGTCTCTACACTACCAAGCTCCAGGTGACACAGCCTGTGTGCCTGGCGGCGAGACTTGGTGACGATGCGTGGCTATGGCATGGGCGGTTTGGCCACATCAGCTTCGATGCGTTGGCAAGGCTAGGTCGGCACAACATGGTGCGAGGTCTTCCCACGATCGAGCATGTCAGGGAACTGTGTGACAGTTGCTTCGCCGGAAAGCAGCGGAGACAGTCGTTTCCGTGCAAGGCGGCATACCGTGCCGAGGCTCTTCTGGACCTCGTGCACAGCGACATGTGTGGGCCAATCACCCCGCCGACGCATGGGGGTCGGCGCTACTTCCTCCTACTGGTGGATGACTGCAGTCGGTACATGTGGTTACGACTGCTCACCACCAAAGACGAGGCTCCCAAAGCCATCGTAGAGTTCCAGGCGTGGGTTGAGACCGAGACGGGTCGAAAACTGCGCGTGCTGAGGACCGACCGGGGTGGAGAGTTCACCTCGGTGGAGTTTGGTCGGTACTGCGCCGAGAAGGGCGTGAAGCGGCATCTCACGGCACCATACTCGTCACAGCAGAATGGTGTCGTGGAGAGGCGGAACTAGACAATCGTCGGCATGGCCAGGAGCATGTTGAAGGCTAAGGATATGTCGGCGGCGTTCTGGGGTGAGGCGGTGAGCACGGCGGTGTTCATCCTCAACCGCTCGCCGACCAAAGCCGTAGCCGGGAAGACCCCCTTCGAGGCTTGGCATGGGAGGGAGCCGAAAGTGTCCTTCCTCAGGACATTCGGCTGCGTGGCGCACGTGAAGACAGTGAGGCCACACCTCGGGAAGCTGGAGGATATGAGCACCAAGATGGTGTTCTTTGGCTACGAAGCCGAGAGTAAGGTGTATCGCCTATATGACCCTGTCGGGAACAGGGTGCATATCTTCCGGGATGTCGTCTCTGACGAGACGGCAAGTTGGGACTGGTCGGGGACCAGTACAGCCGATGGAGAGGCAGGCTCACAGAGCTCCTTCTCTTTCGAGCGCTCCTTGGAGATTGAGGAGGCGGGCTCAGCTACAGGGGGAGCTGAGCGCGGCGATGCCGGAGGACTGCGCGAACCGGGGTCGACAGATCCAGAGGGCTCGGACACTCGGGGTCGGCGCGACTCTGGATCAGCCGCACCGCACGACTTAGAGTTGGCAGGGCAAGGCCCGGACTCTAGAGGTCGGCGCAGGGAGCAACCTAACGGTCGACGCGACCAGGGATGGAAGTAATCGAGTCAGGAGGACTCTGACTCCAACGGTCGGCGCGATCAAAGGTTGGGCAGTCAACGTGACCAAGGGTCGAACGGTTGGCGCGACTCAGCAGCGACTAAGGGTCGGCGCGATGCCGAGGCTGGAGATCGGCGGAGCTCGAGATCTACAAGTCAAGAGAACTTGGATCCGGCTGGGCAGAGCGGCTCCAGGTCGGGCAGTCGACGCAGCGACAGTCAGCAAGACTAGAGGTCGGGCAGTCAACGCAGCGACAGACGGCGCCATCAAGGGTCGAGCGGTCGGCTCCAGCGTGACTTGTGGCCCGAGGGCCAAGGTCAGCGTGGAGGCTCGGGATCTGAAGGTCGGCAGAGCGACTCAGACGCCGCGAGTATAGGAAGCTCGAGGACTTTCTGGTCGGGGAGGTCGACAGCGAGACTAAGGTTCGTGTCACCACCTCCCGACCGCTCTTCTGACCTTGATGCGGCGCAGGACGAAGGGCCGCTGAGGTATCGACCGATCAATGACTTGATCGCCGACCCTCAACACCTGAGGAGAAGGCCTCAGGAGGTACGCAGAGCGCAGCAACTGCTGACGGTGACTGCCGAGGAACCAAGTACATTCGCAGATGCCGAACGCGACCCATGTTGGAGGAAGGCCATGGCAGAGGAGCTGCACTCAATTGAAGAGAACCGCACTTGGGAGCTGGTGGATCCGCCGACCCGATGTCGGCCGATCGGGCTCAAGTGGGTCTTCAAGGTGAAGCGCGATGCCAATGGGAAGTTGGTGAAGCACAAGGCGAGGCTGGTTGCCAAGGGGTACGTGCAGCGAGAAGGAGTGGACTTCGACAAGGTATTCACGCCAGTTGCGCGGATGGAGTCGGTCCGACTCATGCTGGCGTTGGCGGCGGAGAAAGGCTAACAGGTCCATCACATAGATGTGAAGTCAGCATTCCTCAACATAGACCTAGCCGAGGAGGTGTTCGTAAAACAACCGCCGGGCTTCGTTGAGAAGGGTGAAGAGCACAAGGTGCTCCGGCTGCGAAAGGCGCTGTACGGGCTCCGACAGGCTCCACGGGCGTGGAACACCAAGCTGGACGCAAGCTTGAATAAGCTTGGCTTCACCAGGTGTGTGGATGAGCACGCGCTCTACACACGACGCTCCATGGGGAGCACGCTAGAGGACATCGAGACGTTCAAGCAAGAGATGACGTCTCTGTTTAGGATGAGCGACCTAGGGTTGCTATCCTACTACTTGGGCATCGAGGTGATGCAGGAGAGAGGAATCATCAAGCTCTCCCAGTCTGCCTATGCGGCGAAGCTCCTAGAGAGGGCAGGCCTCTCGAAGTGCAAGGCAGCACAGACGCCGATGGAGCATCGGCTGTAGCTATCGAAGAGGAGCACAACGCCAACCGTTGATGCATTCTGGTACTGAAGCATCGTCGGTGGGCTGTGCTACCTAATGAACACACGACCGGACATTGCGTTCGCCGTGGGGTTCGCAAGCCGGTTCATGCAAGATCCGAGGGAGGATCACCTCGCCGCTATCAAAAGGATCCTACGCTTCGTCGCATGGATGTAAGGCTATGGAGTCCAATACAGCAGGACAGGCGGAGGTTCATTGAAGCTGACCGAGTTCAGCGACAGTGACATGAGCGGCGACACCGACAGCCGAAAGAGCACAACCGGCGTCAGGATCTACCTGGGGCACAACCTCATCAGCTGGCAGGCCCAGAAGTAGCGGGTGGTGGCTCTCTCGACGTGCGAGGCGGAATACATCGCTGCAGCAACAGCTGCATGTCAGGGTGTGTGGCTCCATCGGCTACTGTGCGAGCTCTCAGGAGAGGAGCTGCAAGCGCCAACCCTGATGGGGGACAACAAGTCCGCCATCGCTCTGTGCAGGAACCCGTCCTTCACGACCGCAGCAAGCACATTGACGTGAGGTATCACTTCATTCGTGACTGCGTCGAGGAAGGGCGGATCGTCCTCGAGTTTGTCGAAACCGGTCGGCAACTCGCGGACGCACTCACCAAGTCACTTGGGCGCGTCTGATTTCTGGAGGCTCGGTCTCAGATCGGCGTAATCAAGGTGACTGAGGAGCAGCATGGTTAGGGGGAGATTGTTAGACATAACAATCTTGCTGCTTCGTATCTACTCCTTCGGCGGTTCTTAAGGCGACAAGACTGCGCGACGGGACACCACAGTGGCAGCACAAGCGGCGACGTGTGACAGACGACGTGCTCAGTGTGGCAGTGGATGCCGAAGTCAAAAGTTGTACAGTAGAGTAGTTGGTAGTTGTAGCATTTACTGCTGCACTTGCAGCGGGTGTATAAAACCCGAAGGCTTTTCTCCTTGTAATAGAATAGATAACAAAAGCCAGAAACAAGGCATTTCACTCGGCCACTTCGCGTGTGTTCTGTCCTTGTGCTTCTCCGTTGCGCACTGTTCATCTTCACGCCATAAGGGTCGGGAGTGAGTTTATAGGGGTCGGCTAGCGGTCGGCAAGGTGTGAGCTGCAGGTGCAAGGTCGTTGTGGGACCAACAACGATTGGGAGAGAGCGGAGGGTACAAATGACAATTCCTTAGTTTCTTAGTCGCCTCGAAGATGTCGAGGACGACATCAAAAACAGAACTGAGGGAGTACAAGCCATGGTTAGTGGGCTAATTATGGTAAGAATCCTAGCACTATGGTGTCATCCGGAGACTGTGTGCATGCGCCTATATCGATCAAAGGTGAAATCTTCGGTCTAACAATTTGCCATACTTCTTCAGATTGTTAACACTCGTAGCCTCAACATCATTTGATTCTGCACGTTCAACCCAATTAGGTTCATGCCCAGGCACACACTACGTGGATCACACTAACTCGCTTTGTGTAAAAAAAATCAATCCAAGTTGCTATCCATGTGGGACTAAAGTCTTTGTGCCGGCTTTACATTAGTAAGTACACGTAGTTGAGCCCATTCTAACCAAAGGGCTCATAACTCTTCCACATTTGAAGGAATATGTCCTCGTCGAGATAACTTACCATACTAAGGCTAGATGCACAAGATCATTCCTTTATGGCCACGTCCAGCATGTGGCCTGTCGTGTTCCTCAAACTGAGCATGTGCACCATGTGCACCATACTCATGGCTGTGACATATTGAAGGCGAGATCTGAGCACCATTTGTAACATGCCATATCCAAATGTGGTTCTTGCTCATGCAGACGCTGCATGGACCACATCTATGCAACAACTCGCTCACGTTTTTTATCCTTACCTTGCGTAAAAAGGATTAATCTGGATGCAATGCTTTATGAGGTCCAGCCCCAATACATAGAACGGCCAAGGCAGTGTAGTGTATAGTGAGGCTACTGTAGCTGCACGGAACAGTATGGGAGTAAGAGAAATTTAAATGCTCAGTCTAGAATGCAGTAATAACCCTAGTTAAGCCTTACACAAGCGATGATAAAGAGTAAGAGTTATTCGATCTATTAGGTTCGATCCGCATATTGTAAGTCCAGAACCATATTGTTACAGTATACGCGTAAGTCCAGAACCATATTATTACATATGCGAGCACACATTTTCCTTGGTAACTTATGTTCATTACACTTTTCTTGAGGAATCCTTGTGAACATATCACACTTCCTACAAAAAAAAAATTGAGGACAAGTTGATGGTTTATACCTGTCTCGTCCAAAGCATTCCCCTCCCATTGCCTTAATCTAAAGGATAGCAAGTTGAGCGCTTGTAAATGAATTGGTTGCACGCTCCAACAGTTTGTACATGGCATCGCTGAAGCAGACGTCGCCACTCATGGCTGTGAGCTTGTCGAGATGTGGGATAGACTTAACATACTACCACCGTACCAAAATATATAAGCATTTCTATGTTTGAATAAAGTCAAAATTTTCTATCTTTTACTAAAAATATACATAAGTTTTAATATAAAAATATAATTTTTATGAAATCTTATTTCACAATGAATCCAAAAAAAATATAATTTTTATATGATGAAACATCATTAGTTCTTGATTATTAATGGTTAAAGTGATAAAAATTTGACTTTGACTAAACCTAAAAATGCTTATATTTTGATACGGAGAGAGTATCTGTTTGGTCCGTGGACCGGAGCTTTTAAGTTTCATCTCGAAAGGTGTTTTAACGATTTAAACTTTAGTTTATTTGATGGATTTTGATATTTTCTTAGAAAGGTGTAATAAATATTTAGCTTCTTAATTAGCTTATTAAAATCCAAAAAACAACTAATGCAACATTTTGTATTGTTGCAGCCGTGATGTAGGAGAGGAAAGACCCGCTGCCACCTGAGTGCGCATATGTTCCACGCCATGGCATGCTCGTGTTGAGGATGTAGTTACGTGAACGAAATTTTTACAGGGGGCAATGCATCACATTTTACAGCAGGGAGCTCGTGCGAGAGAATATGGTGCAGAAGAAAATGTTGGAAGGCGATCTGGCGCGCCTAACAAACCGAGGTAAATTTGGAATTTGCAAAGAGGAAAACAACTAGTTAATCCCATAAATCACACGCCAAGATAAATAATAGTAGGAGTTATAACTAGAGATGATAAAAGGGCTCGGCTCACGGATCTTTTCACAAATTTTATCTGTCCTTATTAAATTTTAGTTCAAAAATAAATAGAAATTGAGCTCGATTTTAATTCGATCCGACCTTCACTATTTTTAGTTCATTTTTTCGACCCGTTTCCATCCTTAGGTGTAACCAACAAATGGTTGTGGTTCCAGACCACATATATAACACAACAACATAACGGGAAAACAGGCTGCTCACGGAACCAGCTTCCATAAGGTTGTACTCACTCTCGAACTTTCTGCATTGTAAACCAATCCTTAGCACGGTAGCTAGAAAACCTAAGTAATCGAAATAATGAAAGCCTATGCATGGTGGATTTTGGCCTTGGGCCATAATCATGTGTCTCTAGTTCAAGCTGGGCCATATGGCACAGTGGTCCTTTCAACCATGCCAGTATCCTCCAGCTAGGCAACCCGGCAGCTCTCCTAGCCTAGCGACCTGTTTGAATCTAATATGAGTTAAAAATGTAATGGCAAAATAAAGGAACTAAAACAAGACGAAAAAAGCTCTAGTTCCAGTTCTTTCTGGCACCAGTCTTGACCTTTCCAGCTCTTTCTGAGAGACTCTATGACTCTTGACCTCCCTACTTAGGCCCCGTTCGAAATGGAGGAATTTTCCTCCTTCTTGCATTTTTTTCCTATGAAATTCCAGCATTCCAAACGGGCCTTAGTTCTGGCGTTCAAAGCAAGGGCTACGTTTGATGATGGATTTTTTTTTTGGCAAGTCGCTGATGTTGGATTCAACAAATGCAGGGTCGTCCACTGTCCCTGCTATTGTAATTCATCGGGCGATACTTAGCAAAATAGCGTACCGTATTATTAGCTGTTGCTATGCAAATTTGTCTTGATCAGTCCCCGATCTTTGTAGCAACTTGTGCGGCCAGCGATTTAACTGAACAGTTGTTTTGATGGAATTAGTTATTCGCTACAAACCATAAAAGGATAGGTAAAGATAAGTGCTTCCAACAAGGAACTCAGAAATCATAAAGAGATTAGTAATTAACTACCGATGAACTGATTATTGAGACAAGTGGCAATTGATGATATTAACTCTTTGTTAACACCCCTTACATGGCGTAGTTGCTTCCAAAGGAATCACAGTGGAAACCAGTAAACCCAGGAGCATCTAGCAAAAAGATTCCAAAGGAAGGGACTGCCATTTCCTCCATTCCAAACCCATGCCGGAATTTGTTTCCTCTGTTTCCGCAGCATCAATGTATCTTCTTGATCGATTTAATCACTATGCTGCAGGCTGCAGATTGATCGGCATGGTATTCATGGCAAGTGGCAGAGCCATGGTGCCGGTCAGTCCAAGCTATGTCTGCCCTCCCAACTTTTTCAATTGGGGCATTGGAGGCAACATCAGCAACAGAGGCGGAGAGAAGGGCGGTTGTAGGGCGCTGCCATAGCTGAATTCCAGTACCATGATGTTGAGTTGCCATTCCCAATGTCGCTCATGTCAGCACACACCTGAGAGGTTATTAGTCTTGAAATTGTGTCAAACACAGTCTTTAGCTTGTATTTTCATTATGAGTGTGTTTTGTTCACCTATCTGTGTTTATGAACTATCTTTTTGCTTCTCGTTTGCTTCTCGCTTCATGTGCGAAACTTTGCCAGATTGTCATAGATTCATAGCCTCAACAGAGTTTGATAATACAATTAGTACTATGCGAGACACACATTGCTTGGTACATTGTGTTCATTACATTTTTTCTAGAGGAATCCCTATGAATACCACACTTCCTAGCAAAAAAAAATTGAGAAAAAGTAGATGGCCTATATTTGTCTCATCCATTGCCATCCTCTCTCATCGCCTTTCAAGATAGTAATCAAACACCTGCAACATGAATTGGCTGCATGCTCCAACAGTTTGTACAAGGCGTCGCTGAAGCAGATGCCACAATGTATGGCTATGCTCGTTAAGATGTTTCTTTGGACCGGAGGTTTCCAGTTTTCGTCTAGAAAGGTGTATTAATGGTTATCAACTTTTAGTTTCTGGGTTTTTTATATTTTGTGTATAAAGGTGCAATAAATATTTAGCTTCTTAATAAGCCAACTTTTCAGATTTAGAAGCTGGCTTTCCTATTTTTGTAAAACAAGCCTTTAGAAGAAAAAAAAAGGCCCGTAAAAGCTGAGTCATATACCTAGATTCAGTTTTCCTCTTGCTTACAGATGGGTAGCACCTATAACATGCGAGACCTAAATATGCCTCAAACTCACGCAGACATTGCGGATCACACTACGCAGCAACTTACACTCTTTTCCTCACTTCGCATAAATAGAATTGAAATTTGGACCATAGCTTCCTCATGACATTGATAGAATTGAAGAGATAATTAATTATTGTTGAAAAAGTAGGGTTTAGGTGAAACCGGGGAAATCAACAGAAGAATTTGCTCGCCATAGATTTGATCAAGGATTTGTATGGAAATGTTGTAGCACATCCTAGTGCCACGAAACACCAAGAAATTAACCCAAAAGGCACAAAATCTGAGAGATAATGAAAAACTACAAAAGATAAAGAGAAGGGAAAGAAAGGGTATGAACACAAAAATGTTTCAAATTGAACTTGTTCCATCGATCAAAACAATTATGTTACAATAAAATATTGGATCAGAAACCACTCTTATCCTCTACTCTTTGGAAGAACAAAGATTGTCTCTCACAAAATCTCTCCTTGTTACTAAAACATGAAGCGCACACTAGCACAAGCAAAATGAACTACTAAATGTCTAGGTGGGAGTCCCTCACCCTTTCAACTAAGCAATATCACTATTTATACACTTTAAACATGACTAAGCTACCATCAACTTTAAACACATACCTAACAAAACTTAGGGCTAAGTTGACCTAGCCACCTACACATCATGAGTCAAGAAAACACAATCCCTTCTTCAAACCTCAAACATCTTCACCATTTCATGATTAGTCAATAATCAATAAGACTCAAATGCTATCCTTGAAAAACCTGGCAACTCTGATTGTGTTTGATTATATTGAAATTTTCAATGGAATTTTTCAATTGTGTGTGCGCGTGTGTGAGTGTGTGTGTGTGTGTGTGTGAGAGAGAGAGAGAGAGAGAGTGTAGCATACATTTTCATGCATTCAGCACAAATTTTCTTTGAGAACCCCTATGGTGAGTTCAGTTAAAGTGTCTTCCTCAGTTCAAACTAAGTAAAAGAACAGAATCATATTCCTGTTATTTTTTTAGAACACCACCTACTCATTAATTGACTTTTTTTTTGTGTAGATGGTGAGCTCAAATGCTTTTACATGGCCACATAAGGTTTTAATGCCACATTCCATAGATGCTGCGACTTCAAGGGCCCGTACGCGTGCGTCATCATCAATCGACCACACCGACGGGGGCTTCTGGTTCTGCAGATTCAATCCTGAGGGTACCACAGCATGGATGACTACTAACACATGCTTGGTTCCTTCCTCTCCTGCTGGCCGGAGGGGCCAGGGCTGACAGCCAGAGAAACCGCATCGCTGCCAGTGGTGTTGCCAAAAGTGGGAGAGACTGGCATGGCATTGTTTCAACTACGTGCAAGGCAGCGTGCAGTTTGGTTCTGACGAGCTGCTCATCAGGCTGCTGCTACTGCCATGATGTTTGTGTTCACCAGACCGGACAAAAGCACAGGATAGTCAGACCTGTAGACTGCACACTCATTGCTCAGGCTGTAGGATGTGAGGCTGTCAGGCAGGAAGGAGAGGTTGTTCGGTGATAGGCCCGTGCTGACCAGCTTGTGGAGGTGCTCACCTTCTGCATCCCACAGATTGTGAGCCTCTACTGATTACCTACTTTGATTTGTATATTACTTTACTCACCATATAGTCACGACTTCAATGTGCTGCTCATGGAATTGCAAATTGTATTACCAACAACAAATGTCAAAAACACAACTTGATGCATGCTGTATAGCAGCACAAGATAAATGTAGTGTTAACATAACTAGTGTATAAACCAGTTGTCGTCCTCGATAACAATTATAATTGTAGCAATTTTCTCACATCAGCTGACCACTACCTTGCAAACAGTAACAGTAGACTGAGACTCAGGTACCGCTGACGCCGAAATAGATCCTAGGCCAACACACCGCTCGCATATTCGTGTGCGGGCACGCTGATGCTTCTTCAATGTCAGATTTGGACAGCACCTAGACAACTCTGCCTCGGGAGAGACCCTATTGGAGGAGGATTGTCTTAGGGTTGATCTAAGCTCGGTCAAGCCAGCCAGATCGCCTTCGGTCGTCGTCGGGACGAAATAACAGCAAAATAGGGGTCGAGTGAGGGGATTAGGGTTTGGAGACAAAAAAAAAACTTAAAGGCAAATGATATTGATTGAGATGATCCTCAACCAATCATGGGCCTCTGTTTTATAGAGGTGAGATGGTCTTATCCTGCAAGGCAACTAATCCCACGAGTTAGGAAAGAAATTAGAATCAATCTGCGAAAACTTTTCTAAATCAGCATTACCGGAGTCTATGGTAAAGTACCGGACACTTCGGTAAGACGCCGGAGGTTCCGTCGTGCAATTTCAGAAACCCGAGAGGGCCTACCGGACCCTCCAGCAAAGTACCAAATACTCCGGTGGGCCAAGTGTTTTAACCCGATAAGGCCTACCAGACTCTCCGGCAGCATGCCAGATACTTCGGTGGGCCAAGTGCCCAAACCCGAGAGGGCTCATTGAACCTTCCGGCAACATGCCAGATACTCCGATAGGCCAAGTGCCCAAACTCAAGAGCACGCACCGGACACTCCAGCAACATGCCGAATACTCTGGTGGCTCTGTGATTTTTGGGTATCAAACAGGTTCATTTACCACCATATTCTCTGCCAGCACCGGCTCATCATGGTTGTTGATGAGAGGGCCAGAATGGTATAATACCTTTCTGCCCTTAATGAAAATGATCAATCCCTCCATTCATCATCCAACCACGTTGCCCAGACCATTGTGACTGGCTGCTAACTTGTCCTTGTCCTCTTGGCATCGGTGCAACAGAAATTTTGTAGCACCATATACTTAGCGTATTTTCCATGTAAGAAAGAGAAGTAGCATGCAAAGAGGTTGCGAGTAAAAGAAAGAGAAGTTGTAGGCAGAAAGATGCAGAGGCAGTGCCATAAAATCTGTGGCACCGGAGCTATAAAATGTTTTCTAGATGTGGGCACCTTTACAGTGACAGTGCTTTTTGTGTGTTTTTATGTGCCCGTACCACAACATCTCATGATCAAAGGTCATGTGGCAGAGAGCGCACCCCTAACCTCGGCTTACCTCTCCACACATGAGCACCGCCGCTGCTGATATTGACCTGCCATCAACAATATTACACACAAGTGATGGAAACTGAAACCCACAAGCGAGCAGCTAGCATGGCACTGAACCTTGCTGAAGAGCTACCAGCTCCCTGTTAGTGCTGCTACCGCAGATCCTTTTGACACCTCCACATCCCCATAAGAAGAAATGCCACCCTCACACTGGTGGCCATTCCCACACGTCCGTGACAGGACATCCTAGCTTACCATGACTCAGGCAAGAAGCAGATTTCTTACCTACTATAACCCTGCTTTCGAGTCCTTTATCACATGGCTGCACAAGGGCGGAGTGGGACGCTGAGCAAAGGATCCAGTATTTTCCCATGGTGTTGCATCTGTGGTAGCGGTGTACATTTTTTTTTTTTGAGCCTTGAATGGTAGAAAAAGGATGTCTTCTCACAATCAGTGTTCAGTGTTGGCCAAATGGGCTGCCCGGCACGGCTCAGCCCAAGCACGAATAGGCACGGCCCATTATATTTCGGTCTGGCTCGGCACGTCGTGCTTAACCGGCCGTGCCGAACTAGCCCACGGGCTCCGGCAGCGACCCATGGCCCGGCATGAAAATGGTTAACCGTGCCAAGTCGGCCAATTTATGTCACACCCAGTTTTAAAGCTAAAACCAAGTGACCCTTTATGTGTGTCCAAAAATCAAGTTTCACATATAAAGTGACTTCATTAATGGTAAAACAGAACAATGTCATGAATAAAGAGAATTAAAACGATTACCGAATTGCAGCGGAAAAGAAAACTAAGCGTAGCGCAGCTTCCATAAGCAGTCGACCGGAGAGACGGCAAACCTAAACTTTCACTCTTGTGTCTTCAACGTCTTCTTAAACTTTGCTTTCTACTGAGCAACATTGATAAAGGCAAGGTTAAGTACCAGATGTACTCAGCAAGTGTGAGAAAGATGACATGTGGTAACAAATAAGACAAAGGCAACATAGGGTTCTTTTGCATAAAAGCACACAATAAAGACATATTTCCTATTAAGCACATCTTTACTAAGTGAAAGACATCGCACCTATAAACCAACATGCTTACAGCCTACCCGGCTGCAGCATCAACATCAGAACCAATCAGTCTCCCACTGTGATGACCAACCAAATCATACCAAAATCCTACTAATCATATGAGGGTCCATGCAATGCTCGTGACCGTGAGCATGACTGTCATGACAGTTTTAACTCTACAGAGGTTGTACACAATTCTCCACGAGAAGTGATTTTATCCTCTATTTCTAGGTGGACTAAAGAATCTCTATTACGCCTGTGCTGGCCGAGCACTCGCACATTTCCTTTGGTGTGAGGGCCAAGAGATCACTTCAAAGCTTTTCCATAACTTTCACCAGTTTGTACGTGCCCACTAAGGTTTCACCCGTCGAGCACTAACCGAAGATCCGAGAGGACCCTCTCGTGCCGAATGGTTCCCTAGAGTAACTCTCCCTTCCCCACACATCTCTCTCCAGGCGGATCTAGGCGTAACCTGCTTTCCCCGCTCCACCGTTTGGCACGCACAGAACTGGTTTTCATCACTTATTACGCCAAGCCGTGCCCATTCTTAGCATCGTGGCTGTACGAGAACACATAGGTGGTCGCTCCACGAAC
Source organism: Zoysia pacifica (assembly GCA_001602315.1). Taxonomy (NCBI): domain Eukaryota; kingdom Viridiplantae; phylum Streptophyta; class Magnoliopsida; order Poales; family Poaceae; genus Zoysia; species Zoysia pacifica. The sequence goes on along the minus strand of BCLH01001018.1, from coordinate 77,423 downwards.
CGGTCCTTAGATTTGAAAAGATAACTTACCAAAGGACAGTGCCAGTAACCCTGCACACAGTCTTACACTAACCATATCGCCCAAATCACTAATCTCTAAGTTACTATTAAATTACCCGTTAATCCTCGTGAAGCAAGTATGATAATAGTTTAAATTAATATCACCCATCCCGACAACAGCAAGCTAAGTATATAATCTACCCAACAAAAAGGTAAACTAGGGCGACAAGGCATAATAAGAAAACTAATTGAATTCTTAATAGTAGATGCGCATTCAATTTGACACAAGCATGCAATCTATAAGATAGAGATTTTATAAAATAGGCACAAGATGGTCAAGAACACTTGCCTTTGTAATTGTGTTGCTGCTCAATGATCTTGGAGTTCTGATTCTTGAAATCTTCGTAAACGGATCCGAAGCGTATTCGTCTAAGCATGCAACAACCGACAACCAAACAATCAAGCAACCAAAACTAAGAATCATATGCAATATTGAAAGGTCATTATGGAGTGATAACAAGGTTGAGAGACTCACAAAGGATTATACTACAACAGGGAAACTTCAAGGTATTAGATGATAACAAGTGATGAACGAGGGCAACACGTCAGACTGCGCACAAACAGCATTGCAAAGACATGCGCGTTTCTGATGATTGACAGCAAGATTCAAGAAAGTGTTTGAACAAAAACATGTGAAATTTTCTGGAACATGATGGAGACATGATAGCTGGAACTAGATTTAATCTGAAAAGTAGATCAATGAATTGGATCTGGTATTTGTTCTGCAGCGGTAGTCGATGAGGAAATCACGTTCCTGGTGGAACCATGAGGAATCTTGGAAAATTCTTTGAGGGTTGAAAAGGAGACTTTCTGGAACACAACATGGTATGAGAGTTTCATCAAGAGGATGGCTAAAATTGAGGAAAACAAGGAAGAGATTACCGATCCACGCGCTGAACAGATCAAGATCAGGGAGCAGCAGTCATTGCGATGTAGATCCCGAAAGCTACCGAACTCCAATGTTTATGATTTTTAGATATGTTGTAGAGGACATCAAGGTGCACCTGCTGACAAAATTTGGTGCAATTTGGTTGGGTAGATCTCCGGAAATGTCGATCAAAATTAGAGCCAGGGTGGCTGGTCGCGATCTGCTGGAAAGAGAGAAATATGCGGGAGGGTTAGAGGAGGACGTGGGGAATTGAGGGGATGGTGGGGAATATAAAGGGAAAGAGATATTTTAGGAGTTTGTTGAGTATTTGTTTTGTTATTGGAAACTCATGGATTAATTTGGGGCGTTAAATCTAGATCGGATGGATTGGATTGAAAGAAACATGTGGATTAGCTGACCTTTGGATTTGATCAGATGGATGAGGTTAATTGGGTGACGTGGCATAGATCTAGGCCTTTGATTTCAAAGTTAATTGGGCAAGCTCGATCCTCGGTGCTCCAGTGGCGGGTTCTCGACGGAAATAAGGGGAAATAGAGAGGACAAGGTGGGGATTCTCACCACGGGCTCGAGCGAGGTCGAGGGACGCCGGAGATGGGGGCGCGACGGCGACGTGCTGGGACAATCTTCGACGGTGGTGAGGGCGACGTCCAAGAATCGGCTGGGGATGGAAATCGATCGGGCAGGGGCGATGAGCAGGGAAGGCCGACACGAGGTCGGTGGTGGCCGGGGCGGTTCTAAGGGGCGGCGCGACAGGCGACAAGAGTTTCGGGTTTTGTCAAGAAGAGAGAGGGCCGAGCGGCGCGGTTTTGTGGGGGATTTTTAGGGGATATAGGTGCGGCCTACTCGGGGAAGTCGTGGCACGCGATTAGGAGAGGAATCCCGCGGAGATTGGAAAATCAAAATTGGGGCGGCGCGCGCGGCTGTTGCGGAGGCGGTCGGAGGAAGGGGATGATAAGCGGGGTCGGGCTGTCGGTCAGTGCGAGGGAGGGAGAAGGGAGTCATGATTGGGCTTGAGCTGTGGTGGGCTAGGTGGGCCATGGGGATTTTTTTATTTTTTTCTTTTTTTATTTCCTTTCTACTTCTTTTCTTATTCACTTTTAGTACTTTATTATTATTATAATTAGATTATTTGAAAATGAGAGGATTAATTTGAAATATTTTGGGATAAATGCAAATCACTTTATTTGAACTATTTCAAATAAAAACATATTTTAAGACATCTGTTTCTAGAATCCAAAATTCAGAAAAACCTCTTTTCTTTTCTTTTGTTTATTTCATTGATTATAATTTATTTTATCCAATTATTTTATTTTGAAACAATAGAAGAATATATTTGAAAGTATTTGAGATAAATTAATTTCAAACGTTAATTGAAACCTTTTCAAATAAAATAAAGTTTTATAATAAAAATCATACTTTCAAGATATCTTTTCGAAAATTAAAATTGTGAGAAAGCACCCTCTTTTTTTTAAATCAAATAAAACTTGCTTCTAAATACCAAAAATCATTTTACAAGATTATTTCCAAAACATTGAAATAATTTGAGATAGATTCATTTTACTTCATTTGAAAGTTTGCAAATAGAATCAAAGTTCACAATAAAATTATGTTTTAAAGACGTATTTTCAGAAATGAAATTTAGGAAAAACACCTGTTTATTATTTTTTATCAAATAAGATTGGTTGTAAGATAAATACAAAATCATTTTATTAAAGTAAGATAATATTAGACAAAAACATTTAAAACTTTATTTTCAAGGAAATTTTGAATACTTTTAAAATTGAGAACAAACCAATAATAATTAAAATTATTTAAATAATTGGAAATTGTACTTTATTTTGGTGAAGAAAAGTCACATTCCTAAATTGAGAAATTTGGGGTGTGACAATTTAGCACTACAACCCATCTAATCCGATGGCCCAATTAGTATAATCTAATATGAAATGTTGCAAAATATGTGAGAGATGTGGGAATTGAACTCAAGACCTCCAAAAATTGAAGCAACAATCTTACCAGTGCACCATCTAATGTTAGTTGATTATATGTAAATTGAATATATATTAAACTAATTGTGGTTAAACTTATAATCGTGTGGAGCTGTGCCGCCTGCTGGGCTGAGGTGCCGGCCCAAGCATGGCCCATGCTTCATGTCGGGCCACCCTATTAGGTTTGGGCTGAGCCATACCTAAGCTGGGTCATTTTCATCGTGTCTTGGGCCGGCCTAGCTGGCACGGCCCGTTTGGCCAACTATATCATTGTTGTCTCTCATAGGCTTTACTAGCGTGTTGAAGTCAGACAGGTTATTGTGTGTGAAGAACATAGTCTATGAAAACTTGTGTTCATCACACTTTCTCTTCAAGAATTTCTATGAGCACAGTAATTCTAGCAAAAAAAAAGAAAAGAAAAGGTTGAGACATAATTTGGTTCGCACCACATGTGCCTCCTCTTGTGCTGCTTGTGGTGGATCCACCACAGCATGGATACATGTGGAGCAGCACCGCGAGGTGGCTCCCCACCCTTTTGGCAATGCCACGTCGGCTATGCTGTCTCTAGCCTTCTTCTTCATAGCCTTCAGTTTCGGGAGATGATTATTTATTGTTCTTTTAAATGAGATCTAATTTATGAAGACGACTCTTTCATGAGCTTTCATGTGCCCAACCAATACAGTCTGATGACCAAAGATCAAAGGGCACATGACACATGAGTACATCTGTCCATCCTCTAAAAAGCACCACCACCGATATATGACTTGCCGACATTGACACCAAGAACAACTTTGCCCTCACGATGGGGAGACTCCAACAAGCTAGATCTGCAGCACCAAACTTCATTGGAGAGCAGCTGGCTCCCTCGAAGTGCCACTCCCGCGCGATTGCTTTGACAACTTCACATTCCAAATGGAAGAAATGCAATCCCTAAGGTGGCGGTCATCCTCCATGTGGCCGTGATGACGTAACCGTGGCTCACCACGTCACGGACGCACTTCAAATTTCTTACCAGCTCTAATCCTACCCTCAACACTTTTTCTCACCTAGTGAGCGTGCGTGTGGCACTGGCCACACGCTAATATGGGCGAGCTTCGTGGCGCAGGCTGCTGGAGTCGAGGGCGGCAGCGTGGCTGGGCGAGCTCTGTTGCGCAAAGCTTGTGCCGGCGCTGGTGCGAGATGGCACCAGCTAGCCGCGATGTGCAGCTGAAGAGGCGAGCACTCGGGCAGCCGCTCATGGGGCTGTGGCAGGCTGCGCGTGCGGATGCAGGTGGGCAGCGCTCGTGCGGCTGCGGCGGAACGCTAATGTTTGGTTTGTTTTGTCGCTGGTCTATTGTACTTGATATGTTTGCTTGATTTTGGATGCTGCATATCAATATTTGGTCGCAAGATTCAGTCAGTCAAAGTAAGAGTACTAGTTTACATCTTGCACTCAACGTGTTTGCTCAAATGCCTTTTAGGACACTCATATTTAGTTTTGACTCAGTACCTCTAATCTACTCTACCTGCTAAAACCAACATGACATGGCCTTTTTTTTGTTTCCAGGATTCAAACGAACTCATAAGCACTTTCATGTTTCAAGAATTCAAACGAACTCAGAGAGAAATTGAGGGGCAGAAAAACTGAGAGCAAGGTAGATACTTTCCAGCATATAAATCATTATCCTCAGTTGATCCTTCTGCAGTTTTTTATGACAAGCAATTCAATGACAATTATTTGTTCAGTGACCAAAAGAATTTGAGTTCATTTGGTGAACAGGAAAGTAGAATTGTTGCTGTTTTCATGTCTATATTTATACTGTGGATTCACATTTGTGAACTCGAAGTGACTGTCACGCTTCCTAGTGTGAGAACTGCATTTCCCTATTCTTGCCTATTTCATTCCTGTGTTTCTTTTATTCATCATAGGCTTACCCAGAGGATGCGATGGAGTTGCTGCCCACTGACCAGATATGCAGTGGTCATGGAAACTTTGATATGGTAGTTGCCTTGAATTATTTCAGATATTAAAATAGCATGTAGCAAAATTTTCATTGACTTAGCAACTTAGAGGCTATCTCATCATGATTTTTGTTGATGGCCTGAACCCACTCAAATGTAAGATAGTTGGATGCTGAATTCATTAAGACTTCTATTTCTTATACATTACTTGCAAGGTATCGGTGGGCTATGATTGTCAATTATCTTTATTTCCAGTAGCTATCAGTGGGTAGCAATTAGCGTAACCAGTTGACATGTTCCTAACTATCATACGAATCAAAACTGAGATTGCCATGACTTTATTATTGTGCCTTTCTTAGTAATGAGGAAGACTGGAGGAGGCCTTGTGGTGAGAGCAGCTATCGGTTGCATAGTTAAAATTGTCGTACCTGCACTAAATCAAAGTCTCATGCGCTATACTAGTAATAAGTAACAATTTGAGCTACCTGCCTGTCTGCTTGGTTTAGTTTAAAAATGCAACCTACTTGCTTCATAAGGCTAGCTTCGTGATTATGGTTGCATAGTAGACTAATCTTTTTAATCCTTGAGAATGGTAGGCTGATCAATTAATTTCATTGGCGTTGTTTTTTATTCAATTTTGCTGATCAGTTCATTTGTGTTATTTTTTCATTTTGCTAATTACAGAAAGCAAGGTGGGAGGTGAAGGATTGAAGGACACACAACTACAAGATTTTGTCTTTAGTTCCTACGAGATTCATGAAATGCCCTGATGTGTTAGTGATTTTGTAGTGTTTTATTAGATCAAAACCTAAGTTACTATATGTGTTGTAAAACTGAATGTGAATTGGTTGAAATGAGAATATTTTCTTTATACCTTAGCTCAATCTATTGTGTTATGAATGCAATTGTGTATGAGCTTTGCAAGAGCTTGGTGTGATTCATGATAGAAAGGGAGCGTAACTTAACTGTGATGTTTAATTCTGTATAATTGAATTCATCACTAAAGTATGGGCTTTGATTGGGCTTGGGTTCTTTTGTGACGATTCAATTCATCACTAAGATTTGGGTCTTTTTGGGCTTAGGCTGATTTGTGATGCACAATAAACACCACAGATGTTTACCATGGGTGACGAAAATTTCAGAACGTCACCTGATCTGATCTATGACGCGAGATACATGACGATTTATGTTTTCATTATAAACTGAGTTTTGTGACATTTTTTTGCAATCTATGATGAATTTTGTTTGTCACATATCACTAGGTTTCTTTTAGTAAGATGTCTCCAAAATCCAAAAGAGTCACTAGACAGTACGGTAAAAGTATGCACCGGACAGTCTAGTGTCATATGGAATGGAGTTCAGAGTGGGTGTTTCTCAGGTCTGCTGAGATATGGAGTCATTGGATATTTCGGTGTGAAGAGTCATTAGAAAATTTGGGGATTGATAAAAACAGATAGCTTTATGACATCAAATTTCAACGGTTGTTTATGGGTTGGTAGCCTATATAAACCATAACGAGAGACATTGAGGAATGTGTCTGAGGTCTGAATCGCTGAAGAAAATTTGTGAGAAGCCAAGGGACACCAAGAAGAGAGCACAACTCAAGATTGAAAATATTTTGTGCTAGTACGAGAGTGAATAGGAGCATTGATACTCTTGATTTGGCAGCCTAAATCGGCTAGAAGTCGGTGTTCGAGGTTCTGAGGAGATTGTAAAAAATGACATCACGGTATCGGATCCCCCACTCGAAAGGGGCATCAAGAGGGAGAACCAAGTCTTGAAGGTTTACTCTTGCAAGTGAGTATTATTCGGTACAACCGAGATCGCCGGTGACTTCACTTTATGAGTGAAGCGTACCTTAGAGAGCATCGTTTTTGGAACGGCGGGAGAGACTGGTACTCCAACGGGAGTGATCCAACGAGGATTAGGGGAATACATTAACCTTCCGATGCCTCGAGAAAAATCACTGAGCATTATCGATCTCGACCCTACTCTTTACTTTCCGCATTTCATACTTGTTGAGTAGCATGTTAGGTTGTTCTTCAATTTCTTTTTGTTGTTATTATGCTAGTGCTTGCTTGTCTCTTTTATCATATCACTAGCCTTGTTAGAGCTCTTGGCCTTTTAGTTTTGTGTAGATTATTTTGTCGGTGCTTGAGTCTTATAGTTTAAGTTTGTAACAGAATCGAGTTTCATAAGTCCACTGACTCAAAGCCCCTTCTCAGTGCCCTTGATACTTACAGTCGTGCATGTAGGATTTGAATAGAAAAAATGTGATGCAATTGATAAAGATGAACCAACTAATTTTGATAGAATGAAAAAGTGATTCCTGACTCATATGCTGGAAAATATGTGAATAAATGGAACATGTAGTTTGTGGTGTTTTTACACCATCAAACTACCTAAAGAATATATCATATACCGAAATGCAAAAATAGATCATTTCAGAGGAGATATTGATGTATGACAACAATATAACTCAATGGGAAAACTTCAGTCGTATATACTAAAAAACCAACTTAAACTTACTGATCAACATCAAGAATTTAAAACTGGAGGGAGTAAATCAAATGCATATTAACGAATCTTGACAAGTAATTGTACACTCAATGAAAAAATCTGATTAGTTATCTTCATAATCAAGTATCTAAGACATGCTAAATCAGGGTCGAAACATAAGTAAAATATAGCTTTATGTGAGGCTAGTTACATTGTGGTATCATTACAGCAAGCTTAACACTAAGATTTTTATTAGAGGAAGACTAGTTTCGCAAGTAGATCACAATTTACACTTGCATATGCAATTAGATAAATAAAACAATCAGCAGATACCTTAACTAGAACGTGATTTTTTTAAGAGCCTTGGGAACAGGGGCGGAGCTAATAGAGGCGTAAATAGGTGCACATAAGGTTAATCTCAAAACCTCTTTAGTTCAATAAAATGAATTAGTTTTTCAAAAGTGGGGGAGAATTTTGAAATTTAGTTCATTTTTTTGAACTAAAAGGTTTTGAGGATAACCTAAGTGGGACTGTTTTACATCCCTAGGAGCTAGTTTTAGCCAACTGACGCCGATGAGTTTTGGCAAAAACAAAGGAGATTACTGTATAACACTGTTTACTAAGGTACTAATTGACCCCCTTGATCAAGCCTATTGACACCGGCAAGCTCCGACGCTGACTTCGCCCCTGGGAAGCCATGGCTAGATGTCACTGATTGGCTGCAGAAGAAGCCAGGCATGTCAGGCTATGACACTGTTACATTTTTTCAAGTACCTCAAAAGCAACGGCTAGATAAAACTTGGATCTTGATGAGAATGTTCTCCACAGCAGCGACAAAGGATTGCATCGCCAGGAGTAAATCATCCTCTGCATACAGATATTAAAGAATCACCTGGACCGAACATCACATTATACAGTGTATCAGCTACGGATCATTTGAACAAAACAAAGATATTAGAATCTCTCACTTCTACATTTCTCATTTCAGCGCAAAACATTACATCAACCATAGTTAAGATTGCTTGCATTCTGATGTCCGGCAACATTTGTATAAAACAAGTACTTATAAATTTGCTCTGCCTTAAATCTGAATGTAGAACTTAAATTGAAATTCAGTTGGGTTAAAACATTGAGCTTAGCTGCCTTCAGTTGAACTAAACATTGAGCTTAGCTGCTATCGTGAAGAGGATCAGAGGAGATGATCTTGGAGTGCTAAATCCTGCAACCATGATCCGCGGCCGTAGAATGATGCTTCCACACACGCATGAGCTGATCGAGAGGCTAGAGCTCGCTGCCGAGAGGAGCCACACACGCCAACCTCCTGCCGCCAGAACCCGGAGCCCGGCAGCAGTTGAGCTGCAGGGTGCTGGCAAGCCTTGATGGTGAGCTTCGCTCAGTCCTAGGGGTGGGTAGTTCCATGAGGCGGTATCGTAGCAGAATGGAAAAGCGCACAGGACCGGATGCCGACAGGGGGCTAGTGTTGCAGTCGAGGCCGAGGCTAGCACGAGCTGTTGGTGCAGAGCGAGGGCCACTGGGCCAGCAGGCATGCAGGGGCCATGGCCATCGAGAAGCAACTGGGCTCATCCCTTTCATATCAGACGGCCGGAGCCTCTCGTCGACGGGGGGTGGAGGTTGGGCCGTTGGGGGACGCAGGCCAGTACTCGCCATGTTCAGGTGGTGGGAGGTTTCTGTCGCCAGAGGGGGTGGAGGACCGGGGGTGCGGGGTGGGATAGCGTGGCGGTGGTGGGTAGAGCTAGGGTGTGGGGATGCAGCGGGGCGGCGATGGATGGTGGCCACCGCAGCGCCATTCCATCAAACGGCTGGAACCAGTGTGGCTGATGTGGCACGATAGGTGCTGAGAAACCGAGCTGTTTCAGATATAGAAGATAAGAGTAAATTCTAATGAAATATGAGAACCATTAATACAGTCAAAATCATGATCAAATCATTTTTTATCCTGATTACAGTTACCTTCAACTCACTTTTATTCGGATTCTGATAAAATTCTGACCAATTCAGAAATGATTAGGACAAAATGATATTCAGAACAGGATTATTTAGAACCATTTATACAACTACTGATCGATTAAATCTCATTGTCTCGCTTGGCTCGAGTAAGGAGGGTGATGAGAGGAGATATACTGAGGGTCATCTCCTTTCCTATTATAAAAAAAAGATTATAAGGAGAAAAATGCTTTCGCATGTATAGTTAAAACGGAGAGCAGATATACTATTGGGAAGTGGCAGCTATTAGATACTGGTTTTATTAGATACAATATATGTACCATTTTATTCATAGATTGAGTATCCATTTATTGCATTTTTTGTGACATGTCAGAAAAGAAATGGGATAAACTATATAAGATAGGCGGCCATAGAAAATTAAACTAAATGAGGCATGCTGTGTTAACCAATGAGATTAGTAGGCTTTCTGTGTTTGACATAATATACAGATCACTATCTCGACCAATTCTGTATGCATTTAGTGCATTTATTTTTTATGATGTGGCAGAAAAAAATTCTAAACTGCCCCCTCCCCCTAAGGCAACTATTCATTCTTGAAGTTAAGGATTCGGATCGATCATAGTATGAAGGATTCAGATACTTCCCATTTTGGTGTATAATATAATATGCAGAGACCATCATCGTCGGCTACAGCGCTATCATAATGTCCTTCATCATTATCATTGACACTAAGAATTGTTATGGTGCACAAAATGTTAACACGACAAGGCAACTAAACTCTATTTCCACAATACCGGATTTATATACCAGTCTTGAGGTAGTTGAGAGAAAGAACAGGATACTTACCTCAATCAAGATTCATGTAAAATGGAACATGTAATGGCCAGTTGTGCCAGAGAATGGAATACTTACCTCAATCTACATTTATATAATGACTCAGTTTTTATGTGGCTTTGAGTAAAATAGGATGTTTTTAATATATGTGTAATGTGATATAGGTAAAAGTAGAATTAAAGTTATAGATAGGAGTCAAGTATGGCATTCTGTAGAATGAGGAATGAATAGATCACAGTATTGACATAGATCAAGTATGACTTCAGTGTAGCATTATTAAGGAGGAAAATGCTATGTGAGTTAACAGGAAGAAAACCAGCTGCGATACATTAAAATGAAATTACTAGTCACTGTTTGCATAACACTTGACATCCTATCAAATCTAAACAAATCAAATAAACTTTTATAGTTGGCTTTTACTACAGTTGAAAATAAATGGTGCAAAACCTTATGTATAGATTGGGTAGCTGAAGATGATTGGAATTACTATATGTTTTACAGAAAATATTTTTGGCTCTGTTAATCATGTTTTAGTTGAATGCCACCAATCTAGGAGTTATTAAATTGGCAAACACAAGGAAAAAGTATTTGCAAACAAGCTTACCACATGTTCAAATAAAAAGGGAGAAAAATTTATCAAAAGAACCTTGATATTAGTTAAAAGTCAAGTCACAACTGACTCAAATGGAACAAATACATTAGATCTTGTTAGTAAAAAAGAAAAGGAAGAGTCCTCCATTAGAAAGGAGAAAACATAAACTAAAGTTGGTGAAAGGCAAACCTACTCTCTTAACATTTTGCCTCACAGTTTTTGCCTAAACTTTTTATGGCATGCTTTCTCTTATATATATACTTCTGGTTGTCCTCAGTACTTCTATATAATTTCTAACTAGGTTCGATGAAATGTTTTAATTAGGTTCCATTCAAACGTCAAAAAAGAAATTCTGTTTATGATCATTTCAGTATTTGACAAGAAAGAGGAAAAAGCAAGTACCCCCTGTTAACAACTACCGGAGAGAGAGAGAGAGAGAGAGAGAGAGAAAGAGAGAGAGAGAGAGAGATTATCAATACCATGATCCAAATCCACCAACCCAATAAGACATCCCCATCCCCTGGAAACTGTTATCAGTCCACCACTACAGAGTCCAGCCATGGCTTTGTCTGCTTCCTCTTCCTCTCATACTCACCGCAGCCATGTGGCTGATGCACTAGCGCTCTCTTCAGTTCCTGACTTTCGGCTGATGCACCACTGCTTGCTTCGCTCCAACAGTAAGCCTTTTTGCGTCATCGCCAGAGCCAGTTATGAGATTTTCGGGTCTCAGGGTGAGGCTCTATATATTTATCATCAATCAGCTTTGTTGCCGACGATCATTGTCGCCAAATCTGTCTTGTGTTGACACCTTGTGCATTCTATGACGAGGCAGTGTATAGTGAAGCCTTTGGCCTTATGTTTCTGATTTGCATAATGACATCCTAGAAACGCAGGCTACATGGAAATATGGGTTACAAAGGTACATGGTAGAGCTGGACCGAGTTACTAAGACCATGTGTGAATAGGCCTTATATTTGTATTGGCTATATGCATACCAAGGGAAGGAGCCCCTCAAATTCAGAAGCTCTGGGTGGCCCTCCTCTCTGCGCCAACCCTGGTTATTGCCACATTGGATCCACCATAGGTCATTTCCAATGACATCCCACAAAGGTATGGTCTCTGGAGGGACAAGAAATACTGCCCCGGCCCCTTATTGAGATGTTAGTAGGATTACGGAGTGGTTATTCAATGTTTAATTAAAGCAGATAGTGTAGGAGCCAGAGTGTAGATGGGTTTGTAAATGTCATTGCAAAAATGTTGATAACATTGACCTGCCAATTAATTAACCGGCAAGGTCAGCCTGAGACAAATGGGTTGGGTTCATTTGATTTGTCAGAAATTTTCAAATGTTGATGAGTCAAGTGAAATTTAGACCATAATTCCTTTCTACTTGATTCAAATGATTATTTGGATTAGTGTTTGAGAGATATTTTATTTCTGTATTAGAAAAGGCCAACTTATTCAGTCATCCAAATTCCAAATTTTGTATGTTGGTGAGTTGTGAGAATGGTCGGGTCTGATTGGGATGGACTGCCTTAGATTTCTTTACCAATCTTTGGGTGCACTCTGTCGTACCCGATTTTAAGGCTAAAACCAGGTGACTCTTTATATGTGCCCAGAAATCAAATTTCGCACATAAAGCGACTTTATTAATGGTAAACCGAACCATGTCTCGAATAAACTAAATTTAACCTATTACAAGAATTATTACAAACCAAAGCAGCGGAAAACAAAATAAAGCGTCTTGGGCTCCACAGGCAGATGATCGAAGTAGCTCGCCTAGACTTCAGCTCCAAGGTCTTCAATGTTCTCCCAGACTTCTCTTTTTACTGAGCAGCATTTATAAAGGCAAGATTGAGTACGGGATGTACTCAGCAAATGTGGAAAAGTACGACACGTGGCAGTAAACAAGAAAAAAATAGCATAAGGTTTTTTGCATAAAAACACATCATAAAGATACACATCCTATTAAACACCTATTTACTAAGTGAAAGACATCGGGCCTATAGTTTAATCATGCCTACAGCTTACCCAGCTGTGGCACCAACATAAGAACCAATCATAGTATCTCACTGTGATCACCAACTAAACCATACTAAAATCCCACTAATCATGTGAGGGTCGATGCGATGCTTGTGACTGTGAGCACGGCTGTCATGACGATTTTAACTCTACAGAGGTTATACAAAATTCCTCACGAGAAGTGATTTCATCCTCTGTTTCCAAGTGGACTAAAGAAATCTCCATTATACATGTGCCGTCGCACTCGCACACTTTCTTTGGTGTGAGGGCCAAGAGATCACTTCAAGACTTTTTCATGGCTTCCTCCAGCTTGTATGTGCCCACTGAAGTTTCACCTAATAAGGCACTAACTATAACATTGGAAAGGTCCTCTCTTGTGTCAGATGGTTCCCGAGAGTAACCCTCCCTTCCTCACACATCTCTCTCCAGGCAGATCCAAGCTTTCCCCACTCCACCGGTTGGCACGCACAGAACTAGTCTCCACCACTTACTACGCTAGGCCGCGCCCATTTTTGGCTCGTGGTTGTACGGTAACACATGGGTGGTCGCCCCAAGAATTGGTCCTTAAATTTGAGAAGATAACATAGCAAGGGACAGTGCCGGTAACCCCACATACAGCCTTACACCAACCATATCCCCAAATCACTAATCTCCAAGTTACTGTTAAATAACATATTAATCCTCATGAAGCAAGTATGATAATAAATCAAATTAATATCACCTATCCTCACAACAGCAAGCTAAGCATGTAATCTACCTAACAAAAAGGTAAACTAGGGCGACAAGGCATAATAAGGAAACTAGGTGAATTCTTAATAGTAGGTGCGCATTCAATTTAACACAAGCATGCAATTTACAAGATAGAGATTTTGTAAAGTAGGCACAAAATAGTCAAGGACACTTGCCTTGCTGCTCCAGGGAATAGTATTCAACTGCTTCAAACTCCTACTGCTGAAAATCCTCGTATTGCGGGTCCGAAACAAAGTCACCTAATGCACGAAAGCACAATCAATCAATATGCAACAAACAGACCAAGATCAGTATGATTATCTCATGGATGCATATGTTATTTTGATACGATCGTTTTGGTATATTATTCACTGAAATCGGAGTTACGGTTTAAAAGTGATACCATTTATAATGTTCAGGGACTAAACTATAATTAATAATTCAGTTCTGGGGAGCTATCTCTAATTTATGAAATTAATCAAGGACTAAAAAGTAATTATAGAAAGTTTAGGGGATTAAATGTAAATTTGTCATTCGGCAGGGACTAATTTATAATTAAAAATAAGTATAGGGGCTTTTCTATAAAATTGTCATAGTTAATTATTAAATTAATTATTAAATAATTATCAAATTTATTTCTCATATTATTAATTAATTATTTTATTATTTTATTTAGTAATTAACATATTAATCCGAAATTAATTAGTTAAAATTTTCTAATTAATTTTAATTAACCGGCCATGCTGACGTCATCGTGATGTCATCTTGACGCAGTAAAGGGTTTGATTTATTTTATTCAAAAAATGAGGTTTAATCTGGGCCCTTGATTTCAAATTGAACGGATCTAACTATTTGGATGACGTGACTTAATCTGGTGCGTTGGATTTGGATCGGATGAATGTGGTAATTGAATGACGTGACGTCGATCTAGGCATTTGGTTTTGGATTGGGTGGCTCGGATTTAATTATATCAAAGGGGAGGGCGCGATCTAATCTCGACCGTCCGTCGGGATCGGACGGCTGGGGCTGCCCGCACCTAGGCAGGGCAGCGACGTCATGGCCGGCCACTTCGGCGAGCTCGCCCGAGCTCATCAGGGCACGGTTCTCGACGGGGTTGAGCTTAAAATGATGAGGGGGACGAGGGGGTTCTCAACGCGGGGTCGGGCGGGGTCGAGGATGACCGGAGTTGGGGTCTCGTCGATGGGGTGGCGGCTCGAGGCGTCGGCGACGTTGCGGGACTCCTCCAGGCGACGGCGCACGACGGGAACTAGCTAGGCACGGGTGGCGCGATGCAGGCGAGCTAGGCACGGGGTCGGCTTAGGCTGCGGCGACTCTGGGAGGCGGCGCGTCGGTGAGGGCGAGGGGCTCGGGTTTTGGGATGAGTGCGAGAGGCCAGGGAGGCGGGGAATTTATAGGGGAGGGGGCAGCCGAGTAGGGGGCGACGGTTGGGCGTGATCCGCAGGGAATCCGGGGTTGGCGGGCGGCGCGTGAGGGGAGATCGGTGCGGCGGTTGGGGGCTGAGGCGGCGGCGGCTGGGGATGACGCGTGGGACCCACGTGTCAGTGAGAGGAGGGAGAGTGGGGGTGGCAGCTGGGCTTGGGTGGGCTGGCATGGAGTAGGGCCCGCAGGAAGTTGGCTGGCAGGGGGGGGGGGGGGGGGGGAGGAGAAAGGGAGGGAGAGAGGCCCAGGGGAGAGTTTTTGGGATTTTCCTTTTTTTTATTTCTTTCTTTAGTTCTTTTGCTTATTTTTATTCCTATGTTTTATATAATTATTAAATTTTCATTGAAAATTTTATTTGGATGAAAAATGAAATGCTATGCAATGGCATGAGATGAAATGCAATCCTAGTATTTTATTTGAAAAAAAAAATTTATTCTACTCTAAATTGTGAAATGCATTTAAAAAATTCAAATTTTTAATATTCCGAAAATGTTGAATTTTAGGCCGTTACACACTCCAAAGCTTAGGATTTCAGTCTGATGGTCGATCATTGTTGGGTTAGGTTGGTTTAGTGTGTCATTTACTCTTTGTTCCCAGATTCTTATGTTATCACCTTTTTTTTAATCACATTTACACGAGATTTTTTCTTGCAGCAGAAGAGTTGACATATAGCTTTATTGTCATGACTATGCCTATGGCTTTTGTGCTATATTTTGAAATAACTGAAATTCTGATCGATTTTGTGGATCACTTTTTTTTCCCTAGGTTGGATCAAGTATTTCTTCCGGCACTATTTCTCTAGAATGAAGTTCTGTAACTTTCTTCTAGTTAAAATTTACTGTTGTTGATTCATATTTAATTTTTTTGACATTCATTTTGCATTATCAGTGGTATGTGTGGAGTTTGATCATTAAGTAATTAGATATTGCAGTTGTTGGTACCATGCATCTCTGAATAGAAGACTTTACGGATATATTAAACGGATAGAAGAGGTAGTACCATTGGTGTAGTCCTGTGATTTTTATGTAACCAGTGTAATAAATACTATTTCATTATGTCTGCATGAAGAATTCAGATATTCTCTTCCATGTATACATCATTCAACATGAGCGTATTTGGCATGTTACAAGGAAAAAAAGCATATTATAGAAAAATATTATTTCTTCTGTTGGGTGATTATTAGTGAAACCTCAATTCATGACTGAACTATCATGCAACATCACTTATCTCTGCTTCATTTTCACATACGCCTTGTACAAGCAGAAAAGAAAAAACTTTTGGCTAGCTCTTGCTCTGTTCCAATCTTGGCCTGCCACCTCTCCATAAGTTTTCTTATAGTAAACGAAGTTTGTTCATTTTGGCTACATTTTTGTATATTAATGGTCTATGCCTTTACAATAGTTTCAAATGCAGGAGATTGGATCATTTGTTTCATTTAGAGGGTATGTTGTATGACCATTTCAAATTTTTTTAAAATAAGATCATGCAATTTTCCTAATTATTTTCTTTGTTTCAATAATTTTTTTTTGTATATGCAGGAGAGTGATGCATCATTGTGTTAAGTTTGTTTAAGTATTTATTCCAATGTTAGTGGTCATGTCGTGCCACTGTTTTTCCCACATAGTTGAACGGATCCACATGATATACCAAGGGGTACTACTTATTTAGGTTGATTTACATTTAGCATGAACTAAACCATATTAAAGGTACTCAGGCTAAAATGTGCTAAAATTGTTACAAGCTATGCTGAAGTTTTCATTGGCCACGGGGGTGGTGTGGCTTCTATAAACTTTGTATATTGCATAACTTATAAAAACAGGATCCACTTATGCTTTATATCTTAACACATTAATTCAATTTTCTTTTTCTAGATTTAGTGAGGAATACCAGGCAGAACGTTAATGTTTATTAGTTGGGTGTGCATTCTAGGACTTGCAGTATGATGCTTAACAAATTATCACATTTCCATTATGATTTAAAATATCAATGACATATACTGGTTTCAAAGACTTCACTATGATGCTTAACGAACTAGTACATTTCCATTATGATTGAAAATAACAATAACATATACTGGTTTCAAAGACTTCACTATGATGCTTAACGAACTAGTACATTTCCATTATGATTGAAAATAACAATAACATATACTGGTTCGATAAACTTATTTGTTGTATCTGACAAAGAAACTAAGGCCCTCTTTGTTTCATCAGCTTTTTTGGATGGCTTTTCCGGCTGAAACAAATAGAATTTTGAAAATCTTGTTTTTGAAATGCTGAAAAGCCAGTTTTTGAGAAATGAATTAAAAGCTGAAAAGCTTACCCAAAGCAGCTTTTCTGGCTGTTTGGTGTGCAAAAAAGTGAAACATATATTGCAAAAGCCAACGGTCACTACTCTATCGTTCAGCTTTTCAACTAGGCAGTTTTTCTAAAAGCTCAAATGCTCTAGCTCAAACAAACAGAGCACAAATTACAAAAACCATGAATTCCCATCAGTGTCTCCATTGATCCAGATGAAGCAATATTTCAACAGCACATGTGTATGAGCCTTATGAGGGTATGGAACCAGGGACGAGTTTCCACAAGAGGAGATTCTATGGGCAAGCTACACAGCCTACAAATGAAACTGAAGGTTCAATCACTATCTTTAAGTCCATTCAGCAATATGCAAATATTGAATGCTGCTATTGTATTCTAATCATCTGACGTTCCGAGATTCAAACAATTCAGGTACTTGAGGATAAACACTGCAACTAACATCTGAGAGTGTCTTTTGTTGACCAAAAAAGAGATAATTGAAGACTACTACAAATCATTTATCTGAGACTCCCAGCAACGTCTCTTCATGTTGCTGCATACCAAACAATTTCAGGTACTACTTTTTAGTTTCAGAATCACCAAACTTGCACATTAACACGCTGACTAACTATGTATCGATGGTTTGTCACAAACATAGAACTTCTCATCCTGCAGGTATGTCACATATGTACAACTCATCCTGCACAAAACACAAGCAAAGGATTCGGCATACACAAATGAAAGACTAAACAGTGTTAGCAAGTATATAGAGAGTGCAATGGCATCAATATGCCCATGATCTGAATGAGGGATCTGGCCTCAAAGCTTCTCCAGATTTTTAATTTTAAACTGGGATGGCTTCATTCACACATTAAAGCTGACTAGCATAAGGTGAAGCCCTGGTTAAATTCGACAGGTAATATAACAACAACACTGTCAATGACTGTTTAATTGAATAACTTTCAAATCTTGTTCCATCGTACACATCATGCAAGTATGCAACTGTTTAAAAGGGGGGAGCAACAACTGTTCTGAGATAAATCACACCACCTTGTTCAAATACCAAAACCTAAACAACTTTGGTACGGAGTACTGACAGGTAATTTGGAAGAAAAATTTGATGTTACGGACTACGGCAGATGATAAATGACAGAAATCTATGACAAAACCAATTACATGAAAATCATCTTAAGCTTCCACCATGCAGACATACTATAGCTCCTGAAACAATGGTATAGGGATCAGGTTCCATCCTCTTGACCTACTGGTATTCTTTGGGGTCTTCAGCAATGTTGACGCCAAAGAGATGGATGCTGCGTTTGTGGTTTCCTGGTGCTGCAAGCATTTCTTCTACTGGGTTCTCCTCCTGGTTCTGCAAGGGTGCTGAGGGAAACAAGGTGCGGATGGTGAAAGTATGCGATGAGCCGATGGACATGGTACCTTGGACATGACCGGCAGTGCCATTGCCAGCCATAGCCAGAACTTTAGGTGGTTGTGCTTCCTTGTTTGGCGCTGGAAGTGCAAGAACTGCAGGGAGTGGCTTGCTCCTGACTTTGGCATGGGCACGGAGAGCTGAAGCATTTCTGTTCCATTTTGTTGCCTCCACTGGTGGTTCATCCTCCTGATTCAGCATGGTGTGCGCAAGTGAAGAGCTGTTAGGAGTAGCTTCAGAAGCTGGGACAGTGGCAGCGAAGGATGAGGCATTCCCATCCAAATCAGTCTTTGGGATGTAGTGCGTCCGCATGTGTCCCCGGAGTACAGATCCAGATTCAAATACCTTGGGACGCAATCTGCAGGCGTGCCTTTTCTCCGGGATGCGTGGCAAGGCTGTGCAGCTGTTGAATGCAGCCACCATGGCAGCAGCAGCCCTCTGCGCATCAAGCTTCTCCTTGCTCCCCTTCTTGCAACGCCTGTGGCTAGCAACGTGGTCACCCAGCACTTGGGGAGAACTGAACTCACTGCGCCATAACTTGTGCTTACTACCACTGATGGCAATAGCTTTGCCACTGCCACCACTGCTACAGCCCCCATCAACTTTGGGAAGTCCATGGCTTTTTCAGATTTCAGGCTACTCAATATCTCATCAGGTTTCGAGACATTTACCTTGGTGCTCTCGGCTGGATGGGCAATGGCTACCACCGGATCATCACTATGGCTATCGATGAGGTCCACCTCACCAGTGGCACCTAACGAAATAAGAGCCGCTGCGACGTCCTGCACCGTCTCAGGGACCCACGGCTGGTCAGGGTCATCCTCTCTAATGTGCATCCCCGCCAGGTCGCTCAGGACCACCGAGACTGACTCTCTGCTTTGCACCACTAGCGCATCCTCTGCAGCTGCTGGTGGTGGATCCACCACAGGATGATTACGTCTCAAGCAGCGCCGTGAAGTGGCACCCCACCCTTTTGACAATGTCAAGTCAGCCACACTACTGCTAGTCTCCTTCACAGCCTTCAGCTTCGGATGATGATAATTCCTTATCCTCTTGGGCGGGGTCACCTCTACGGAGACGGCTCTTTCATGGGCTTTCATGTGCCCAAACAACGCCGTCTCACGACCAAAGGCCATGGGGCACATGGCACACCGGTACACCTGGCCATCCACTGAAGAAACACCACCATCAGTAGATGGCTCGCCGATGTTGATGCCACCAACAACTTTGCCCTCACGGTGGGGAGAAACTCCAACAAGTGAGATCTGCAGTGCCGAACTTCGTTGGAGAGCAGCCAGCTCCCTCGAAGTGCCGCTCCTGCGAGATCTTTTTGACAGATTTACATCCGCAACAGAAGAATTGCAACCACTACGGTGGCGGCCATCCTCCATGTTGCCGTGACGGGGTACCCGTGGCTCACCACGCCATGGGCGAGCTTCAGATTTCTTACCAAATCTAATCGGTTCCTCAACCCCTTTCTCACATGGTTGCGCAAGCCGAGAGTGGGACGGTGACCGGAGGATCAAGCGATGTCCTATGGCGTCGTACTGTGGCGGTGGAGGCGACGGTGAAGGATTCTTCTTTGGAGCCTATGGGAACAAATGGGGATAGGGTTTGCAAAAGGGGCTAGTGAAAAAAGTATGCTTGTTGCTCAGAGAGGCATGTATTTATGTTGGCAAGGTGGATGCCTGGACTGTGCGAATTGTAAGGGCAAGCCATTTGCTCCTCACTTCGGGATATACATATTTGGTTTCACACGATATTTTTTAAAATGAAAATATATTTCAGAATTTTAGCCAAGTTCTTTTACAAATGGAAATATATTTCAGTATTTCAGCTGCTACATTCACCAATGTATATAGTTGTTCATAATTGCAGAAAATATCTACCTACATTTTGTCAATAAAATGAAAACAACAAGCAAACATGCCAGTGTCTATAAATTAAGAAGATAGGGCAAGGTGATGTCTTCATCTAAGAGGATGTCCTCCCACACAGACAGTGGATGTCCTCCCCCACAGACAGTTGTCAAGTATTCTTTGAGACAAGCATGATAGGAGACAGTGACCATCAGGTGCATAATACAAAAGAATAAATATCAGATCCCACAAGAATGGAAGGCTGAAAACAACCAAGTATGAAGAGGCTCAGAGAGAGTGTCCCACCTCGAGTTGGGGTCTTTATTATGTTTCAGAGACAATTTGGCAAACTTGGAATCAAGTTGCTGCTGTTGCTGTCGCTGCTGATATAGTGACTTGAGACGACCAATCTCCCACTAAAACATTTCCTGTTCAGCCGCAAAATTGAGGATAAATTTCAGACAAGAAATCTTATTAACAGCCATCCAGTTTTCAGTAACGCAATCCACAACAGTTGAGCTAAGAATTAATACTAAGAAGATGTTCATAATAACAAATTAAAGTTTTCAATCAAGACAGTGACTTCTTAATTTTTAAGAAAACCTGTTACCCTAAGTTTTTTTTTTCTTTCTATCCAAAAGAGAATCAAATTTCTACAATAGCTTTCCTTATTTGACTTATTTGTAAGGCAGATAAAAAAATGTTAGCAATACATGCAGGCCTTATGTTATACATTAATACGACCACTGCCATGTTGTTCACATATTCGAAACGCCACATACCTGCAAATACACTGTTATTCATGGTCCCAGTGCAGAGCCACAGAGCGTGCTGGAGGGTACTGCAGCACCACCTGTGGCATAGAAAAACTCAGTCTAATGTACAGTTCTCCAACAATATTCAGCCTAAATACCATCTATTTGCTTTACTCCATCCCCATTTTAGTTGGTCCTGTTTCATAAAAAAATAGTCAACCCCCTTGCAAAGATTCTGCCCCTGTTCATAGCCTTCAGTTAAGCATGTTTAATGAAAGCCAGAATGTGAATATGTGCATACATAACTTCATCAATTATTGGCTAAAACATGCCAATCCAAAGCTATC
Source organism: Zoysia pacifica (assembly GCA_001602315.1). Lineage (NCBI taxonomy): Eukaryota > Viridiplantae > Streptophyta > Magnoliopsida > Poales > Poaceae > Zoysia > Zoysia pacifica. The sequence goes on along the minus strand of BCLH01001018.1, from coordinate 55,778 downwards.
AATAAATTCAAGAAATCAATATTAGACCATGAGATAGTTTGGTTCACTTGAACTTTTTGGACAGGTCAACAGAGCGGCCAAACAGGATTGGGCCCTTATCATAATCATGGCTGGGTAGTCACCAGTTACTAGTTTGATTTTCATCTTTTGGTTCATCTTCTCTATTCATTTAACCAAAATGGTTGTGTTCATTAGTAATTAGAAACCAATGTTTTCTGAGAACTGCTCAGTTCAAAGTTCAACTATAGGTATATACTTCTGACTTCTGAGAAAGGGGGTATTGTCTGCATGTCAAGATTAGTGTTTGTTTCTTGTGTTAAGAGGAAATTGTTCCGAATATTATTTACTACTATATAGACTTGCAGCTAATTGTCCACTTTATCATCATTCGTGTATAATGAGGAAAAAGTAGAAAAGTAATAATGACATTCAGTCAATATCACACGCAAATACAATTTACCTTGTTAGATTAATATATATAATTTAGACTGAACACAATTTGTTGGGTAGAGAAGAGAGCTTCAAATAGTATAAACTACTGTAACACATCCTTACATCATTTAATCAGTTGCTCTTGTGCTAGACTCTCAAGCCTTTGCTTCAAGGCTTTATTTTCCAGGTCTAGCATAATATTCTGTTGGGTAAGAAACTCCATTTCAGCAGACACTTCTATCCCTTCCGTCTGCATAGATGAATATTTCTCTCATATTCGATGGCAGATTTTTTGAAGATAAGACAAAAGAATTTGTTATGGTAAGTTCACCTGCAGTGTCTGGACTTTTTTCTCGAGCTCTGCAATATATTGTAGCTTCCGGACACGGGACCTTTGAGCATATTGCCTGCAACCAACATGGGAAAGAAATTAAACGCATACAATATCATCATATCAATTTCATAAATTGACATACATGATGTTCTAATTCAACTATTGACTTGTATGGTCATGATGCATGTATTGAAATAGAACCAATGTCAATAAGATCTGTGGATCTGTCTATTTCGCTAGTTCCATAGTTGAAAAATGAGGGCATGTGAGAAAAAACAATCAGGTTTTGAAAGTTGCAAAATGAAAAAACCATGAAATTTATGGTGCCAAATATCACATCCATCGTACTGTTTATTATCCATGGATATACAAAATGACATATTCACAGCATATGCACATAGCAGTTTGTAACATCAGAACAAGCATATTCAAGTCAAATGCTGTAAAAGCATGTACAAGTTACCAGGTAATCCTTGCAGTGCTTATTCTGTGAACTGGTAGCTATTTTCAATTGTCATAATAGAAATATGCAAGTGTGAAATTCTAGAAAACAAAGATAATTCTTGGTTTCTTGAATGTGATTACCAAAATAAAACAGCAATCAAACTCACTGTTTAGCACGCTTGGTGTCCACCTCTGAAAGCATGTGCTTCGGTGGCAGCCCCTCCACAATTAGTCTAACAGTGCTCATGGCTCCTCAACGCACTTGGCGAGCCCATGATGCCCAACAGCCTTCTCTTTCGCCGGCATGGGTGGGCTGCTGCCATGCCTGTAAACCCTCGAATTTGGCATACCATGGTCCCAGGGTCGACCCTGCAGCCTCAACGAACCTGGCTTAGCATAATAATCCTGCACACCGCCCCAGGGTGCTGCCATCCCACCTCCTCTGCCCGTGGTCTCAAATCCTCTGGCACAATAAGTAACTCCGTCAAACAGTGCGAACGAGCCATGACGGTTGCTCCTCGACGAAGCTCTCCGACGAGGTGCGCCGGTGCTGCCCGTGGCCCTGGCCATGATTGTGGCGGTGGTGCGAAGCACCCCGCGGCCGGGAGATCAGGCCGTCGGGAACGGGGAACGGGTTGCGTGGTGGCAGCACTGCCTCCTTCGGGAGCTCAATTTGATGGAGGCGAGGCGACGGGAAAGGAGCTTCGTTCCGTGGAGGAAAGATCTGGATCCCTGAACGCAGCAATTTTACAGTAATTATAAAAGAATTTTAAAAATTAGTATAATTTTACAGAAAAAATAAAAAACTGTAAGGTACTTAGATGAAAATGTAGATTAAGGTAATGTTGAAAAAATATCTGAACCATTCATTTATCCATTTCTCATTGCTAAACGCCACCTAAAATATTCTACATTCCAAACAGGCTCCCACATTTAGAAAGTTGAAAAAACAGCTTTTCAGCCAATGAAATAAAAGTTAAAAAAACTCATCCAAACTTTCTTTTTTATTTTTAGTGGGCAAAAAGCCAAATATATATTTCAAAGAGAAAATTGAATTGGTGAGAACGAAACTTCACGAGTTTAAAAATTTACACCATTTCGTTATTTTTTTATAACGTCCTTTGTTTAGACATTTTTACCCCTCTCTACTTGTTTTCCCCTCCTGTTTTCCTTCTTGGTCCTCATTCACGAGCGGCAGCACTCAGGTAGTCAGGTGCCCCCCACCCTAGAGCTCCTCCGGACGCCCCCCTGCGCTCAGCCTCGCGCACGGCGTCTGACTCTGCCGCCGGTGCGGATGAGTTCTCTGTCCCAGACCTCACGAAGGGTTCTCAGTCCTAGACCTCGGCCTCGACGAGCTCGTCGACTGTCCATGAAAACTCAGTTGTGGTCGCTGACAGTGTCGCGGGACCGCGCTGCCGGTGGTCCTCACGCGTGTGCTCGGGGCCAGCGGTGGCTCCAAGCCCTACGCCGTCGTCTCCGTAAGGGTGACCTACCAGCAGCTGCTCGAGGAGCCAGACGTGCGATCGACAGGGCTGTCACCTGGTCTTGGGCTGGTGGCGGCAGCGTCACCAGAAAGGGACCCGTGGTGTGACATCTCGAATTTTAAGAACAAGTTTAAAAATACATAATTCAAAATTTTTTTAATTTTCATCTTAACAATTTTTTTTTACTTCTCATCTTTTTTTTTTCTTTCCTATTTCAAAAAGAAAAACCTTATTAAATTTAAAACTTAGCTACATTGAAAATTTCTGAAATATTAAAATTGAATATGTGTCAAGTACTTGACCTCTTTTTGTTTCATTTTTCTTTTTATTTATTTTTTCTTGTGTTCTTTTGAACTTTAAACTTATTTCAATCCTTTAAATCTTAAATCCAACCAATTCCCTTGAATTTTAAACCAGGCCAATTCTTTTGATCTGTTTGACCTCGTCCGAATTAATTTACTCCTTTCAAATAGCCATTTATCTCCCAAATTTTATGGAATAAAATCTATTCAGAATTTGAAGATAATCCTAAAACAAAAGTTGTTCATCCTGAAAATTTCTTCAACCCTGCAAAATTTCACATTCATCAGAGCTCGGGAAGTTGATCTTTTGGGAGAAAAACAGAAGACTGTCGCTGAAATTCGAGAAAATCTGAAAATAGAAAAATTCGGTGAGCCCACTTGCCAGCGACCTTCTCCTTGTTCCCCTGTCTTCTTCCTCGCGCGCTCGGCCAGCACACTAGCGCGCGGCACCACGCGCCCCACCACGCGCCGCGCATGCTTGCTCTGCCGCTTACCAGGTTGCCACGCAGCCGCCACGCGTCGCACATCGCCTGCCCAGCTCCCCGTCTCCCCGACAGGCCACGAGAGCCTTGTCGCATCGCCCGCCCCCAGTTGCCAGCCGT
>BCLH01001018.1:23071-51902 GCA_001602315.1 Zoysia pacifica | reverse complement strand
TGGTGCCAGGCGCCGTCGTGCGCACTGATTGGGTTCCGTCGTCGGCGCGCTGCGTCATCCCGCCGACCCCGTCGCGCCTTTGGTGGAGCTCGCCATGACGTCCTCGTGCTGCTCCGCCTGAGCCCCGAGACTCCCGGGCCGTGCTGCTGCCTGGCGCCGCACATCGCCGTGGCACGCCGTCATCCTCTGTCGCCGAGGCTTACGGTCGAAATCCACCACCTCCGGCGAGCCGCCCTCCTTCGCGTGTGCTGTCTTGCTGCGCCGTTCTTGTCTGTCGACATCTCGGTATCGCCTCCGCCTGGCTCCTCTGAGCCCACAGCCAGCCTCCACAGCGCACCCTCTCCCTCCTGTGCCCAACCTCGAGCTACCTTGATACTCCTGCTGGCCAGGCGTCGTGCCCCGGTGTCGTACGCTGACCTTGGCCGCCGCCAGTACTTGCCATCGCCTCCTCGGCCTCCTTGACCCCAGAGCCTGACTCGCTGCGCCGCCCTCTTGCACCCCCGGCCCTTCCCCAGGACCGGCGAGCCATCCCTGGCCGACTGGTCGATGTGGTCCACGCATGCGCTCGTGGACCACCCACTGGACTCGGTCCATGGGCCACGGACCTGGTGCACCGCTCCCATTTTTGCAGAAAGGCCCTCGACGTCCTAGCAATTTTTATTCTAGTATACAAAGCTTTCAAGAAAATCTCCTGGAAATGTATAGGAACAGTAGATCCCTCCACACCTTTCGCACTCAAGACCCCTACTCATTTTTGGTATTTACAGCATTGGCTACGTGTCCATAGACACAGACACGAGCACTGATATTCTCACGTGTCCACGGACACAATCATAGTTCCCGTGTCCACGTGTCCAGGGACACGTCACAGTTTTCCCGTGTCCACGGACACGTTACAGTTTTTACGTGTCCACGTGTCCACGGACACGATCACAGTGCACGTGTCCACGGAAACGTCACAGTTTTCATGTGTCCACGTGTCCACGGACACGTCACAGTTTTTCCGTGTCCACGGAAACCCCGAACTTTCCCGTGTCCACGAAAAACCTTGAACTTTCCGTTAACCCCGAACTTTCCCGTGAACCCCGAACTTTCCCGTGAACCCCGAACTTTCCGTGAACCCCGAACTTCGCCGTGAACCCCGAACTTCCCGTGAACCCCGAACTTTCCCTTGAACCCCGAACTTTTCCGTGTCCACGAATCCCCGAACTTACACAAAACCCCGAACTCTCACTTTCACATGTCCACAGACACGATCACAGCTCACATGTTCACGTGTCGACGAACACGCCACAGAACTCTGTGTCCACGGAGAAATCCCCGATTCTGGGCATCCGTGTGTCCAGAGGCCGTGGACACAGGCCGAGCCAAGTGTCCACACAGCCTTTGCCAGTCTTCGGGCACAGACCAGCTGGCAACATCTCCACGAGGTCCGTCCCCTGTTTCACGCCTGCACACACACCCGACAGCTGTGGACACATGCCGGGTAGCGTGTCCACGAGGGAGATTTCCTATCTTTCCATCGTGAATATCTTGTTCGCCTCACCACCGCTATACCTTAACTAAGTTTTCAGTAATCTTGGTGCCATTGGAACCATTATCTCAAGCTTCATCACATCGAATCATCCAAACCTCAGCCAACATCCGCTCTTGCTGGTTTGCTTTAATAGTAAGTCCTTCGCTGAGTTTAATCGTTGTTCTTTCTTTTAGTTTTATCGTTGTTAGTGCAAGTCTTTAACTATGATGCATTCTAAGCATAGATTTATACTAGCTAAAGCACGCTACAGCATAGCATAACCTCATTGTTTAACACACCTTAGTATGCATACCCATGTTAGCACTAAGTAATCTAGTCTAAGGTTAGAATCATAGGATTAATAGCTAAATATTAGAAAGTAAGTGATTACTTAGATGGCAGCCTATAAGCATTTTGTCTTGCATTCACCCACACAGGTACCACTTGCTAGTCTTAAAAGTTTAATTATATACATTAAACTAGGTAATTGATCATTAATTACCTAAAGTAAAACACTCAGGTGGGTACAAACTAGATAGTTAATGATGTTAGTATGCCCATCACCACACCAAAAGTAATACCATCTACTTAGTGTAGGAGTTCAATTGTATAATATAGTCAAGGAACTAGTCACCAGAAAGCATGTTCAACATATTAGCACACGTTAATACACATGTCACCTACTCGCACCAGCAGCATAACTAGATACATGACCACCTACGAGCATGTTAGGAATAAGCATATGCTGATTAGAATACTTATGCATCTACCTTGCATTAGCACACACTAGTACACGTACAATCATAGGTCGCGTTCACATATTAAAACAATGACACTTCGATATAAGTATAGATCAACGATAAGTGCAAGTGCACAATATACACAGATAACTCAGGTCATGAGCCGTAACGTAGAAGCACGCACAATGCACTCATGATATAGTTTAATTACTAGGTATCAATCGAAATAACTCTAATGGCCAACAAGTAGTGAATGGTCCTAAATTAAGGTCTACATAAAATAATGTATTGTTCACAGGACTACACATGCACATGCCTCTCCAATAGCCATGCTGGTGGGCCTCACCGCTCCTCGTAATAACTAATCACCGCATCATGCATGATTTGCCCTAAGTTTTCCTCGCGGTGTTATCTGGTTCTTAGTTGGAGTTCTTTGGATTTTATCGCTCCTTCTTGAGTTGTGTTTCTTTTGCAATAGTTTTATTAGGCTTTTCCTTCACATAGATAACGTTGAACGTAAGGAAGAGTCAAGCCTCAAGAGGAACCAGAAGGTCCACGTATGAAGAGAAGCTTGTAGATTGGGCGCAAAGCTAGAGATTGAAGATTGAGATCTTGAAGAATAAGCCTTCAACCTCAAGCTTGAAGATTAAAGAATTTGCAGGCAAGCTCTAACCTCATATTAGAACCTATAATTTGCTAATACTTCTATAGTGCCTATTTATTCTGCTATACATAATATTTTGGTTTGAAACATTGTGTTAGTCATAATCCTACTTGTTCTTAGGTATTTATATTTATGTTAGTAACTTGCTGTATAGATATAAATACCTTCCTTGAAAATCATTGACGAAGTGTTCTTGATGGCCATAGGGATTCCGTTACTAGATAGTTTTACGGAACGGATATTACCTTGCTAGATCTGCTTAGGACCCCATTTACGGTGCTCCACACCGCCGCACCATATACCATTAATTTGCAAAATGAGTTGAAAGAGTTTGGTGGTGTGAGTACAAATAAAAGGGGGCAAAATTAGAACAACTGGTGCTAAGTGAAGAGGAGGTGTTTCTGGCCGTGGGGTGGGGCTCATCTGAGGTGATGGTGATATGTGTGTAGGCTTCGCTGTGGTCCACCTGCCGTGGATGAGACCGCCACCCCTGCCATATAAGGACCGGTTCATTAGCTCTCGACTTGGTAATTCCTGTGCAACCACAGAACCTATACATTTTGGGTAGAACTTATTCCCTCTAAGTATTTTTTCCACGTCGAACCACTGGGGGGTCGGTAGTGAAGACATAAAAGAACAGGAGAAGGGCGTGAGATAACTCGCTGTCTGGCCTTCGACGGTAATTACCCGCGTCACGGGAGCGTAAGCCCGTAGATATAGCCCCTGGTTTGGTAATATCCAGGGATTGGAGGGGACCAGAAAAAGGTGTGAATGTGGTGGATATTCACGACCCGGCTCCGAGAATGTACCGACGCATCATCGACGGCCTGGAAAACCCCGAGGGATGGCCCCTGTTTGCACTTTAGGTGGAATATGTGGAAAACTGCTTAGATGTGGGATAGGCGTTATGCAACTCTAATGATCAGGAGTAGCATAACTTGTGGGTACAGTGTACAACCTTTGCAGAGTTAAAAATCCTTTCGGATAGGCCGTTGTCACGGTATTGACATGCTACTGTTCGGGCGCCCTACGATTAGATTTTCTATACTGCCTTGAAGTGTGAGTGGGTGTAGCCACCTGTGCTTTGGAAAGTGTCTGAAGGGGATAGTGGAGGCCCTTCCAGTTAAAAATTAGGGAACTGGCGTGAACGGTTTGTACTCCCCCGGGTCCAACTTATTAATATATAGATAATAAATGCTTTCACTCCCTTTTGAAATCTTCTGTAGTGAACCTTGCATAAAACTAGCTTTTTACAACATGGACCTTGCTGCATCATCCTTGCTACAACCAATGTGCATTTGTATTTATACCTTTGCTTAGTGTTGAGCTTGCTGAGTACCTTATGTACTCACCCGCCTGCATTTGTGGTTTTAAGCAGTGAGGATCGCGTAGATGTTGTGCTGGTTTTGTTCTGTTTCCCAAGTCTGCTTGTGGATTTGGGCCCTGGTGTTCGCTGCCTGCTCTGCTTTTAGTTGGTCAACCGGTGTAGGATTGTAGAGATCCTCATGGTGTGGCACTAAAAGTCTTGTCTCAGGTTAGTTTTCCTTTCGAAGTATGCTTTCGATATACATTCTGTTGTGTTGTGCGTATCAGCTACTGATCCAAGGACTGATACGTGTATCACAGTGCATCTCAGAAACGGGGTGCGCTACAGGGTGGTATCGAAGCAATACTTGGCCGTAGGACGAAACCTCTAGGATGTTCCCCTCGAAACTGACTATTTTGATAAAAACTATGTTATAAAATTTTTCTCTTATCTATTTCTATTTTAAATACCTTAAAAAAATGCCCGTACGTCATCCATCCGATGTCACGAGAAGAATGCTGCCAAGGAAGTCAACGGATGGCAACTTCAACCAACAGATAAAAGTATAACCAGCCCGAGGAACTGCAAAGAACTCCAAGATGCGGCGATTGGACAAAAGAGTGTCAAGCCGGAAAATCTGGAGCAACCTAGAGAAAGAGTATCTGACAGTAGTCCTCAAACCATTGGAAAAGGATCCGTATGAATAGTTTGGAAAAGATAGTAGAGGATGCTACTCAAGGAAATGGTAAAGCTTCTGATAACCTAGAAAATTGGAGATGCTAGCTAGAGTGACACTGTAATCAAAATAATTGCGGTTCATTGGAGATTTGGATATTTAACGCTACCCACTTGAAGCGAAAGTGGAGTATGTATCAAGGCTTTAGTATGGCCCTATTTATTTTAAGTGGGGTAGGCTATACCAAAAGCTATAGGATCAATGAGATATTGGCAACAAAAGGACCATCAGTGGACACCAGAAAAATAAGGAAGTATGCCAATGATGAAGGTTGTAACCGGAAGTGAGGTCAGACAATGGAGCATATATAGTGCAAGCATTCCCACATAGAACAAGCAATCTAGCTCGTCAAGATCCTACAAGCATGCCAGAAATGAAGAAAAGAGATCAACCAAATGGCAGATAATCTGAAGCGGAGCCGTTAGTCGACGTTACCTAAAACCTTAACCTGCGCTTGTAATACGCTTACACATAAAACAACCACAACTAATAATATGCGTTGTTTGTGTGAATTCGAGAGTTTCTTGCCTTGGCTTGGGTTTTATTGTTTGTGTGTTTGTGTGCTATAATCAACTGAAATATCACTAAAGTAGCTACAACAATTAAATTTGTTGCCCAAAGCTCAAACCTCTTCCCGACCTTGCCTAGCAACACCGAGAACCAGACTCACAAGGAGACCCATCCCAGGCTGAAACACATACAAGCCACCAAGCTCCCGGAAGGATAAAACCGCCACTAAGCAAAATGGAAAAGAAAGACACTTGTCATCAGAGCCCGTTAGTATGGAAGTCGAGATGTGGCAGCCACCATGAAGCAAGAAGCGCTGCCATGAAAAGAAAATAGTGGCTTGCTAAGGAATTAGCCCGACTGCACAGAACGCCACCATCATTATCGTCAAATTGCCACTACAAGTCCGTGTTGAGGGTCATCACATTTGATCAGAAAAGGCGGACTTGGAAAGCTTGGACTATGAAAGAAAGATAGTGGAACTAAGATACTTGATCATTAATACACCTCATTCATCAGGTCATTCAGGCCAGTTAACCAGTTGGATCACCGGTCATGCTTCTCGGAATCCTTCTTAACAATCTATCATTGGAGGTCCCCTTGTTACCAACAACATTGACACCCAAGGTTAAACTCTTCTTTTAAGTGGGGTAGCGCTTTATCGTCAGTAGACTGGTAAAGTCGGATGCCGGATCACAAGGTTGAGCAGATCCAAAGAAATGACATATAAGTGGGAAGACACATGCTGAGGAATAAAAAAAAAGGCACAAATTGGAAGATACAAACAGAAGAATAATGAGAGTACGTTGCTGAAATTTTAATCAATGCAGTCGTCCTGACAGATCAAGAAAAGACAGAGCGTACCCCTATGAGTAGTGTTGACCATACCAAGGGATAAGGTAAATAAGAGGTACGTTGTCTCTGGAACTTACGGAAAGTCCCTGGTAAGCCTACCTTCGAGGATAATTTCGAAGACAAAAATATTCGGCAATGCAATAATGAAAAACAACTCGAAGACGGATTATGATGTACGCATGAAGCAACCAGACTGCCATCAATATATCGTCGCGAAGCTCAAGCCACAAGGATCAAGGAAACCTCAAGACATTGATCTTTCAACGATACACGTATATGTCAGAGCAGTTTGATAGTAAATTTCAAAACTCGTGATCTTTCAATGTCGTCAATCTAATTTTTCCTATTTCAAAAGTCAACAATTATTATTGTAACAACTACAGTAGCTTTTAAGTAGTCTAAAAAATCTCCAGTCCAAACAAGCAAGACTAAAAGAACTGTGTTGTTTCCAGTAATTACAACAGTTCCTATTTTGGATATGGCTAAAAATTCGTTGGCTTACCATTTTGCTATACTACCCAGGTACAATTTTTTAATGAAAATCGGCCGATTTTGAAACTGCGAAAAACTAGCCGATTTTGAAATACGTCACCGTTGTGTCAACAAGAATATCTATTTCAATGATATTTGTTGGCACAATCACATATCTTAAATTTTGTAAAATTATAATGATGTGTAATTATCATTTTCATGGTTTTTAGGTAAAGGATCTGGCCTGATTTTATGGGTAGGCTGGTTGTTTGGAGAAAATAAAAAAAAAACTGCAAATGTTAAAAAAAAAAGAGAAGCCTGTCGGTGAGCTAAAAAACCGTCTGGTTTGAAAATTTGAACATTCTAAAAGAAGATTCCTTACTGTAGCATTTCAATTAAATTTCATTGACTTTTTATTTTTGAATTTTTTGCTGTTTTTAATTAGGTATTGGGAAGAGAAAAAATGTATTGCGGAGTAAGAACGATTTATAATTTAGAAAAAGTTGAGCAGTTTAGAATAACTTATAATTTGGGATGGAGAAAATAATAAATTCTTTGATGATCCTTTTCCCAGTGTATGTTTTAGTCTCATTTTGTATGCAACCCTCCTATATTTCAGTTTGTAAAAAAAAATATTTTATTGTACTTCCTCCATCCCGGTTAACTCAAGTTTTTTCAAATTATAAGTTGTTTTCACTTTTTGAGACACTTTTTCTCTTTTCAATAAATTTCTATTTTATTTCTTTGCTCCTTATTTTCAGAACATCCAACCTTTTGAACTTTTCTTAATTTCGTGTTCAAATTATAAAATAGGACGAAGGGAGTACAAAATACAATACCTAGACAGATAGAATCCGTGAGTTATGAGATAATCTCGTTTCACCCTTGATTGCTTCCCCTTTTCTTCGATGCAATGAAACTATCAAAGTCTTATAATCAATTGTCACTAAGTCAAATGACTGTAAGAAATGGATGGTATCACAAAAAGATGATATTGAGATGTTGGAATGAGAAGTTAACAAAAGAGAAGGCTAGGAGTCTGTTTGGTTGGTGCTTAATCTTACCACATCAAATCTAAACTTAGTAAGGGCTTATTCCGCAGCCCCTTTTGGAATCATTCATATTAGGATTATTCCTAGTCTGGTTCAAGTGAATTCATGTGGGCAATTATATCTGTTAGAAATGAAATCTAATCTATACCATCATTTTCCCCTTTTACGGTCCGAATAAAAACATATCTCCTACTCTATGGAATGAATCCAGGTGAGATCAAAAAGTCGATCAAAGTTTTAGATGCAATAAGTAAGTACAACTTGGAATTATATATTAAAGATTAAGTGACATTTAATTGATTAATACCAGGAAAATCAATCCTGTTCGGAACAATTCCAAGTGAGGCTGCCGAACGGGCAAAGTGTGGGATAGACTTGTCGGTGTTCCGTACACCGGCAGTACAAATTTATAAGATCGGAGGGGGTACGGTGCGCTTCTTTCTAATCGATATGGCCTAATCCACAATGGACTCAAGAATGTAACCTAGTTCGAGCCACCGCGAGGTGTAATACCCTACGTCTAGGGGTCGGATGTGATGAACTCACGTATGATCGAGTGATTACAACGGCGAAAGGGCTCTTATATGAGCAGAGTCCCTAGCGCGCCTATGTGGATGTGTCGAACTAATCTTTAAATCTTACTGTATGTGTCTCTCATTGTACGGGGGTCCCCAATGAGCCTTTATATAGAGGTTGGACTAGGGTTATAATGCGAGGTGAAACGAGCGGCTCCCTGACGAGTGGGGACCGCAACTAAATTTGATTCCCACAGAACTGGATGTCCTCTGATAGGTGGGATCGCAGCCAAACTTGGTCCCCGCGGGATGGAGCTTACTCTGATGAGCAGGGCCGCCACCAAACTTGGCCTCCACGAAAACGAGCCCCCTCTGACGGGTGGGGCCGATGGCATCTTCGAGAATGATTTCCTGGTGATTCCCTGGCGCCTGACGGTCCTCGGGCGCCAACTGCCGTCCTTCGTTGTCCCCTTGTCGGCATTCTGACCACCGGCATAGTATGAGATACGATCCAGGGGGTGGTGTGCCTTCGTATTCGATATGACTTAGTCTACGAAAGACTCAAGAAAGTTTTTTACCTTGTTCGGGTCACCTCGAATGGTGTAATACCCTACGTCCACGGGGTGGTTTATATCGGAGGAAGGGTACAAAAGGTCGGATTCTCTCTTCGAGAGAGGATCTGGCGCTTAGGTCGTGGGGTTGCTCGCGTGTAAACGGTTACCCGCGAGATCTCTAGGTTTCGGTTTGTCTCTGTGTTTGTTGTTTTTTTTGTTCTATCGCTCCCCGGGCCCCCATTATAATGGGCGGTACGGGTTTACAAAATGATGGGCGCCATGCAGTTCTACTGTCTCGCTGACAGTGAGTCCTCCACTGGCGTCGTCATCATTCGTTTTGCCCATGCGGGGGCGCGGCCCGTCGCGGCGGGCACTGTAGCGTCAGTCCGGTACTGTAGCGTCAGCCACAGTGCCACCGGGTCTTGTTCGTTGACTCCCGCGGCCCGTCTGGTACTGTAGCTTCAGCTGGAGTGTCGTTGTGGTGAACCCGTCCCGTCCCGTCAGGACAGTTGGCGGTTGGCCACCGGAATAAATACGACATAACGCCGTACCTACCCCCAGAGGTCGGTCCACGAGAGTCGGCCTTCAGAGGTCGACGTCACCGTGCGTCTTAGCGCGGCTAAGAATTAGCTTTCGTAGATTGTCGCCTCGGGGGTCAGGCCGCGCGTTCATGCGCCATCATCGGACCCCAAAACCCCTCATGGTCTTGGCCCACGTGTATGGGTACGGGTCGTGAAGTACTCGAGGTACATGATCCTGACACCCCTGTTCAGCGCCGAGGGAAAAAGTTACTTTTTCGTTTGTTTTACCTTCCTGCCTCCTCTGTACAGTAGCTAGAAATCTCTGTACCAGCAGGGGTCTTATCGCGGGTTGGTCGCTCGACCCTGGGGTCAGAAAGTAAACAGTTACTTGGCCATCGGGCGGCCAAGTCTTGTCGTTACACTGCCCCCGACCCTATGGGGGTCGAGATGCTCTTGTTACTGGATGCGCCTGAGCCTCTGGTTGGGCTTCGTGGAGACTTGTGAGAATCTTTCTCTGGGCCCAGGAAGAACGTGGGCTAGTTGTTGTTGATGGACCATCGAGTAACCCCGTGCTGTAAGTACCCGAGGATATGACCTCGACAATAGCCCCCGAGCCATGCACCGTTTGCAATCCTATTGAGGCGGTGCGAGGCTGATCCGTGAGGTCAATTTCGATGATTGATCCTATTGGTGCGCGCGAGCGCGCACGTAGGGCGTATTCCTTGAGGCCTTAGGTGAGCCGGAGGGTCGGTTGGGGGGTCTGATGCGTTGTCGTAATTGCTTCGTCATGGTTTCTTCATATCATTCCTACGGGAGGCGTGAGCGCGCCTGTAGGGCGTAGCCCTTGAGCCCCCGGCGAGTCGAAGGGTCGGTCGATGGATCTGATTCATTATTGTTCTTCAGAGTTGATCCTACGGGGGAGCGCGAGCACACCCGTAGGGCGTAGCCCCGAGCCCTCAGACGATCCGTAGGGTCAGTCGAGGATTCATCGTAGTGTTGCAATCGATCCTACGGGGGCGCGCGAGCGCCCCGTTAGGGCGTAGCCCCTAAGCCCCCGGGCGATCCGCAGGGTCGGTCGAGGGGTCTAATTAAATTTTATCGATTCAGATGCATTTGCTTCTAAGTGATTCGGATCAGTCAGGCAGGACTTGAGTTCCACGACCATCGAGAGTCGGGGCCGGCTGCGCTCGTTGCCGAATTTGTGTTAAGTGTCTAGAACAAACCGGTCGGACCAGACGTATGTTCGTAATCAGCACTTGCGCCTAGGATGGGCCAACCGGATTGGCGGTATTCTATGATCAGCGCTGGAGGGCAGGGGTCAGACCGAACGGTTCGATAGCCGACCCGCGACTGCCCCAAATTACGAGTTCCGTCCCGTTGTGTCCACGTGGAGGACGGTCAGTGGATTTCAAAATTCGAATCGTCGCCCCGCACAGTAACTTGCACATGCGCGTCTTGTTCGGCTAGTGCTGGCCAGGCAATTACTGCACCTGGCAGGTGTCCGCAGTTGGGCTATCGTCATTTTGACCAACGGAGGCAACGAGTATTTGCCCCTGGCCCACCCGTCGGTGGGTGCATAACGTGCATGGCCCGTTGTTTGACCCGCGGGCGCCCAGACAGAGGGCCACGTGGAGCGAAGCAAGTGGTACACAAATTGCGGGTGCCCGACGGCTCGGGTGCCCATTATGACGCGAGAGTAAATCCCTGTCGTTTCGTGGGATCGTGTCTCGAGAATCGAGGGGACAAAACCATCCACCTCCCTCGGCTATAAAAGTGGCCGGGTTGGATTTCGAAACCCATCCTTGCCATTTGCCTTCATCTTTCACGCGCTCCTGCTCTCTCTGAGCTTTTTTGGTTTCGCTGTTTCCGTTCGTGTCGCCGTTCGTCATCCTCATCGTCGTCATCTTCGTCGTCGCCAAGGCCTCCGAGTGGAAAGCGTCCATTGTCTCCGTCGACATCCTCAGCTCTGGTGCGAAGAAGGGGTTCCTCCGATCGCAAGACGTCATCAGCTGGAGACCGGTGGTACAGCAGCAGGTCCCAAACCCTTCGGAGGAGATTGTTTCCTTCCTCTCCTTCCACAACCGCAGGCTCGGGCTTTCGACTTGCCGGTTCGTTCGCCGGCTCCTCACCACCTACCAGGTTCGCCTCCACCACCTCAACCCGAACGGAGTGCTTGACATCGCACTCTTTATTACCCTCTACGAAGCCTTCCTTGGGATCCCTCCACACGTCGTGTTGTGGAGTTATTTCTTCAATGTGACGCAGCTAAGCGGTGCGCGCAACAGCTGGTGTTACAGGTGCGCCGGTATCTGCCTCCGGAGCACGCGCGCAGGGGAGTACCTCGAGGTCCCCCTGAAGAAGTCGCTGAAGGGCTGGGACGACGAGTGGTTCTACGTCGCCAACATCGCCCCACTCCTTGCACAGATCCGAGACTTTCGACTCATGGACTTCCCTGCCGTCGAACGCGGACGTGCAGGCGCTGGCCCCACTCCTCGCGCAGATCTGGGAGCTTCGAGAGGCTGGGCTATCGGCCGTCAAGGTGGCCGTCGTCTTCGTCGGCTGTCGTGTGCTCCAACTCCAAAAGTGCGGGCATGAGATGCACACATACACTGGCGTCCAAGACATCACGCGCCTGGTGATTGGGGGGAGCTGTCGGATGACGACATTGCAGGCCGCGTCGTCCGCATGTTCGAAGGGTACGAGGAGGCAGCCCTCATGAGAGGGCCAGAGCCTCTGTTCGCGCGTCTGGTAAGTTGGTCCTTTCTGCGTGTTCGTTACTTCTCCGTGATGATTGTATTCATCGATGAAGCTTTTTATCCGTGTCGATTCAGGCGGGCGGATCCTCTTTGTGCGTCCCGCGGCGGTTCCCTCGGGCGCCCTTTCTCCTTCGGTGCCGACATCTCCGACGGCCGACGGCCAGCGGCCGTCCACCTAGTGCCAGGCCCGACCCAAGCGTCGGGATCATCAGCGACAGCTGCGGCTTCAAAGCCGGCTGGGGGCGTCGGCGTAGGCACCTCCAAGAAACGATCACGTGGACGGTCCTCCAGTCGGTCGAAGCCGGGAGGGCTTGTCACGCAGGTTCTTGCTCCAGCCCCTTAGCCGACGCGGGAGGAGGGGGCCGCCTTGGCCGCACAGGCAGCCGGAGATCCCGTCCTCGTGTCGTCGTTTGAGGACTTGGATGACATAGTTGGTTTGGGGTCGGACACCGAGTCCGACTCGGTGCCTCGATCCCCTCTAAAGAGGATCAGGCTCGGCGAGCAGAGCGTTATTCGCATCCCCCCCGGTTGTCCATCCGGTGCTGCCGTCCGAGAGGGCGGCGATGACCGGGGCCATTTCGATCCACCGATCGAAGGCGTAAGTACCTGAGCTCAAACTTTTATTATTGTGCGTATTAGATGTGTAGTGGGCTTACTTCGTTTATTTTTCGTTGGACGAATGCTGCTCCTGTGGCCGTGGTGAGCGTTGCACCGCAAGCCAATGAAGAGGGTCGGACTTCGCGACGACGGTGGTGGCGGGTGCTCCAATTGCCCCGCCATGTGCGAGTCCCAATCGAGAAGACCCATTGGCTGACGCGTCGGTGGGTGGAGAAGAAGTTGTGCAGCCCCCTTTGGCCCCTACTCAGTGTCAAGGAGTGGCCGTGGTTGTGGAAGGCCCACAGCCTCCCCCCTCGGGTACAGGCACTGAGGGTCGAGAAGAGGCTGCAGAGGAGGCGATGATTTCATCCCCCTTGGTTGTAGGCACCGAGGGGGACGTCGAGGTGGTAGCCGTGGAGCCTGACACGGTGGTCGGCAGAGGCAAACAAGCGTCCTCTTCGACCGCCATGTTTACGAGGCCAACGGCGACAGTCGGCGAGGAAGCGGCAGAGAGGGCCATTGCGAGGACGACTGTCGCGGCGGCGGCTGGTGCTGGTGGCTTCGGGGCTTCGGCCTCGGAGCAGCGGGTGATGTCAGGCCCCCGTCGGGTGAGGCGTTGGTGTGAGCCACGCGTCACTACGACAGCTCGATGGGGGATGTCCTTGACATCATCCTCGAGGTCGGCGAGGGCATGAAGAAGGTCCTCGACCGATTGGCCACGGGCCGCAACATTTTCCATGACCCGATCATGCTGGAATCACAGGTAAGTTCATAATAACTTAAAATTTCACGGTGTCTGACCCGGCATTGCGGGCCGAAGTGGAGTCTCTTCCCGAGGCATTGGACCGGGCTCGGGCCGGGCAAGAGGTGTGGACGGAGGACGCCCACCGGCTCCGCAGCGAGCTCAAGGCAGCGCAGGAGGAGACCTCAGGGGCGCAGCAAGACGCCCGGGCCACTCGAGCAGAGGCTCTAGCGGCTCGGGAGGAGAGGAAGAAATACGCCGCTGAGGTCTTGCAGCTGTGGTTCAACGCTGTCCGTAAGTATCGCACTCCCGCCCCTGCTCCCGACCTCACTCTTCCTTTAGGAATAAGAAAGTTGAAGCCGATCGTCTTGTTCAGAGCTCAACCAGCGGCCCGAGCGGGCGAAGGCAAGGCGAAGGCTGCGGCAAGGCGGTGTGCTGCCGTCGAGGCGAAGCTCGTCGTCTCGAACGACAAGGTCAAGAAGCTCACCGTGGAGCTGGATGCCCTGCGCCTGTCCTTCGACGAGGCTATGACCCACACGCGGCAGGAGGTGGAGGACGCGTAGATCGCCACCAGTGTCACCATCGAGGAGCGCGACAGTACGTGTCTTTGTAGATCGTGTTTGAAGGGTTGTCATGGGGTTGATTGCTTATCTTCGTTTTGCCTTGCAGCCGGGACAGGTGCTCTCCGAGACATAATGGCAGACGTGCGTCGCATGTTCTGGAACATCTTCGTCGGGGTGTGAGACGCCAACGTCTCGACGGACTATGCGCGGTACATGATGGGGTATCTCCTTGGGCTGATCGCCGCCGCGTTGACTGGTGTCCTCAAAGATGGGGCGACACTGGCACTGCCGCAGGTGATGGCGCATTATCCGGGCGTTGAGCTTGGCGGGTCTCCGAAGGCTTCCCTCTCGACACCCCGGAAGCGAAGATCCTGGAGTTGACGGACATTGTGCGGCCCCGAGCGGCGGACCTCTACTCCGGCTTTCATACGAGAGAGTTTGTGCAGGAAATGTTTGGCTCGATGCTGACCCGTCCCAGGGTCCTCCGCAGCCGCCCCAAAACCCGTAGGTTTAGGTCTTCTCTCCTTTTTTTTCCTATAATGACTTTTGGTGATGTACTTCGGACGTCTTTTGTAAGATATGTTAATAGTAGTGCACTCTGACCCTTGCCTGTGCCAAGTAATCTTCTTAGTAACTTTGTGTTTTTTGTCATCCATCGGACGTTGACAGAGCAACAAGATCAAAAATAGCCCGTAGGGTTGAGTATCGGACTCAATACAGCCGTAGGGCGTCACCAACCCGGGTCGTCAATTGCTAGCCATGAGGAAAGACTCAAATGCTAGCACTTATAATTTACTTTACACGTTCGAGGATTGGCAAGAAACTAGGCTTAAGAAAGAAAGAGAGAGGCCTCGAGCCTGGGAGTGATGAGGTCGAATCGAACTGCTGTTCTTAATTAAATCACGCCAAACCCGAGGAACTTTCGTAGTTCACGCCAGCGCGGGTTGGGATTTAATTTTTGAAACTTGCGCGGACCGGGCTGGAGCCTAAGAATGAGAACAAGGCAAGGAGCCAGGAAACGAAAACGAAAGGTATGGAGCTTGTGACAAATGACAAGGGTCGGTCCGCAACGTTGCTCTTAGTTAAATCACGTCGACCCGAGGGAACTTTCAGAGTTCACACCA
The DNA here is from genome assembly GCA_001602315.1 of Zoysia pacifica. NCBI lineage: Eukaryota > Viridiplantae > Streptophyta > Magnoliopsida > Poales > Poaceae > Zoysia > Zoysia pacifica. The sequence continues at coordinate 36,683 of BCLH01001018.1, read as the reverse complement.
GCGCGGGTTGGGATTTAACTTTGAGACATGTACGGACCGACCACAGGGCGGGAGGCCTCGGGGCTTACACTGTGGGACCCAGTGAAAACATCGCGAGGATTAGCGAGCATGTCGCAGGGGACACTCAGATAGCCCCCGAGCGGCGGGGATCAGCCTTTTGACTGCGCGCCGCCGACCAAAACACAAAAAAAAAAGATTTTCTCGAGAAACTTATCTGATTTTATTATGCATAGAAATGACGCGAATTTTCAATGTTTCAGGCATTCTCGATCTCTTCGCCACTCTCGGTCTCCAACTTATTGGCGTCGGGCTTTAGAACACGCTTGATTACAAAGGGCTCTTCCCAGGGGGTGACAACTTGTGCTTCACAGCCTTAGTTTGGGCTCTCTTCAGGACTAGGTCGCTGACGTTGAACGTTCGACGCTTGATCCGTCGAGCGTGTAGCCGACGGAGACTTTGCTGGTACTTGGTCGACCGCAGGATGGCGACGTCGCGTGCTTCATCGAGTTGATCTAGGGTGTCTTGTCATGCAGCTTCTGATGGTTCTTCATTGTAGGCTCGGACTCGCGGGGAATCGTAATAGATGTCGGTCCGCAAGACGGCTTCGACGCCGAATGTCATGAAGAACGGGGTGAATCCCGTCGTCTGGTTGGGGTCGTCCGCAGGCCTCAGAGCACGGAGGGGAGCTCCTGGTCCCCTCGTCCGACCGCATTCTCAATGTAGTCGTAGATTCGGCGTTTAATCCTGTGGAGCACCATGCTGTTGTCACGTTCGACCTGCCCGTTAGTCCTCGGATGGGCCACGAATGTGAAGTCGAGTCGAATACGACACTCCTCACAGAATTCATGAAACTGCCGACCAGAGAATTGCGCACCATTGTCGGTGATGATGGAGTTCAAGACCCTGAAGGCAAATGATGTCGTAGAAGAATTTGATCGCCCGACCAGCGCTGATAGAGGGCACCGGCTTGGCATCAATCCATTTGGCGAACTTGTCGACGGAGATGAAGAGGTGGGTGAAGCCCTCGAGTGCTTTTCGGAAAGGCCCGAGGATGTCGAGGCCCCAAACCGCGAAGGGCTACGTGATCAGGATCATTTGGAGTTCTTGAGCAGGCAGGTGGGTCTGCCAGACATAGTATTGGCACCCTTGTCAGGTGCGGACCAACTGCTCTGCTTCGACGACTGCGGTAGGCCAGTAGAATCGCTGGCGGAAGGCTTTTTCCACCAAGGCCCTCGGGGCGGCATGGTGCCCGCAAATTCTCGAGTGAATGTCGTTGATGATATGCCGACCCTCCTCCTGGGGGATGCAGCATTGAAGAACACCGCTGGTGCTTCACTCATATAGCTCGTCATTGATGATGGTGTAGGCTTTTGCTCGTTGAGAGATGCGTCGGGCTTCGTTGGTGTCGGTCGAAAGTGTGCCATCTTGGAGGAAGGCAAAGATATCTTGGGACCAGTCAAGAATGATGGCCATCACTCCCAACCCTGGGGTCGGGACTGTCGGGACCGGCTGATCGACTGGGTCGTCGGACGAGGGATCGGCCTCTTCTTTAATCTTGATGGTTGGCTCGATGAGGTCTTTGAGGAAGACGTCATCGGGTACGAGATCTCTGCCCGAGGCCATTTTGGCAAGGTAGTTGGCCGCTTCGTTGTCATGACGTAGGATATGGTGGAGCTCGAGCCCGTCAAACTTGTCTTCGAGCTTGCAAACTTCTTGGCAGTAAGCTTCCATCATTGGATCATGGCAGCTTCAGTTTCATGACTTGGTTTACAACGAGTACAGAATCGCCCTTGAGGTAGAGCTGTCGGACGCCGAGGGTGATTGCCATTCGCAGACCGTAAAGGAGAGCTTCGTATTCGGCGACGTTGTTTGAGGCATGGAAGTGAATCTGGAGTACATAGCGGAACTTATTACCTTTTGCAGAAATGAGGACGATGCTAGCCCTCGAGCCTCAGAGCATGCATGAGTCGTCGAAGAACATGGTCTGGTACTCGAGGTCGATGGGGATCGGCTGCTCTTGAGCTTTGGTCCATTTGGTGATAAAATCAGTGAAAACTTGGGACTTGATGGCTTGACACGGCACATAAGAGATGTCGTGGCCCATGAGCTCCATTGCCCACATGGCGATCCGTCCGACCGCATCCTTGTTGGTGATGACCTCCTCGAGTTGGAAACTCGTGACCACTTGGACGGAGTGGCTATCGAAGTAGTGACGTAGTTTGCGCCTGGTGATGAGGACGGCGTAGATTAGCTTCTCCACTTGTGTGTAGCGGGTTTTGGTGTTGCCGAGCACTTCACTGATGAAGTAGATGGGCCGCTAGATATTCAAAGCCTGACCCTCCTCCGAGCATTCGACAACGAGGGCGATGCTAACCACCTTGGAAGTGGTGGAGATGTACAGGAGTAGAACTTCACTGGGGGCCTACGAAGTGAGGACCGGCGGCGAGGACAGCAGAGTCTTCAGTTGCACAAACGCTTTCTGGGCCTCAACGGTCCAGGTGAAGCCATCGGACTTGCGTAGCAGTCGGTAAAAAGGCATTGCTTTTTCATCGAGTCGGGAGATAAAATGGTTGAGGGCCGCGAGACATCCAGTGAGCCTTTGGACACCTTTAACATTTTTTATGGGGCCGAGATTTAGGATCGCTGCTATCTTCTCGAGTTTGGCTTCGATGCCACGCTCGAAGATCTCGAACCCAAACAGCTTGCCGGAGGGAACGTCGAAGATGCATTTCCTAGGGTTGAGCTTGATGGGTACCGTCGGAGGTTGGCGAAGGTTTCCTCCAAGTCAGCGATGAGGCCGTCAGCCTTGCAGGTCTTGATAACGATGTCATCGACGTAGACTTCAAGGTTCAACCCAGTTGGTCGCGGAAGCATTTTTACATGCAGCACTGATTGGTTGCGCTGGCATTCTTAATCTCGAAAGGCATCGTGACGTAGCAGAAAGAGTCGAATGGAGTGATGAAGGACGTGGCGAGCTAGTCAGAACCTCGCATAGAAATCTGATGGTACCTCGAGTACGCATCGAGAAAACTAAGGGTCTCGCTGCCAGCGGTGGAATCGACCATCTGATCTATGCGCGGCAAAGAAAACGGATCCTTCGGGCATGGCTTGTTGAGACTCATATAATCAATGCACATCCTTCATTTACTATTCTTTTTCTTGATCATTACAGGGTTGACTAGCCACTCGAGGGTGGTAGACCTTACGAATGAACTTAGCATCGAGCAGCTTAGTAATTTCTTCCCCTATGCCTTCTTCTTCTCATCGTCGAAGCGTTGGAGTCGTTGTTGTACGGGTCGGGATCCAGACTTGATGTTGAGGAAGTGCTCGACGACTTCCTTCGGGATGCCCGGCATGTCAGAGGGTGCCCAGGCAAAGACATCTCGATTTCAGATGAGTAAGTTGATGAGCGTGCTTTCCTCTTTGTCGGAGAATGCCGTCTCGACCCTAGCCTTCTTAGCGGGGTCGGATGGGTTGAGGATGATCTTTTTAGAATCGATGTCTGGTTCAAAAGACGTAGAGGTTGACGGCTTGGAGTCGAGGGTTGGGGTCGAGGCCGACCCTTGGAACTTACGGATCTCTTCCAGCTCAATCGACCCCAAGAGAGTGAGGACCAGCTCGAAGCTTTCTTGCTCACAAGCGAGGGCCTGCTTGATGTGTGAAGCCACGGTGATGACGCTTTTGGGACCCGACATCTTTAGCTTGAGGTAAACGTAGTTGGGGACAGCCATGAACTTGGCATAGCAGGGTTGGCCAAGGATGACATGGTAGGTTCCGGTGAAGTCGACTACTCGAAGGTGAGTGTCTCGGTACTGAAGTTGTTGCGGTCATCGAAAGTGACTAAGAGGTCGATCTGTCCCATAGGGACGGCGCATACCTTGGCCGAAGATCCGACCGTGAAAGCTTCATGGCGTTGAAGGTGTCGACTTAGAGGATGTTGAGTGTGCTCCCACCATCCATGAAGACTTTGGTGAGGCGCGTGTTGCTGACGATGGGTTGAGCACCAGGGGAAGACGCCCTGGGTGAGGCACTCAGTCGGGGTGGACAGATTTGTCGAAGGTGATGGGCGCCTCCGACCACTTGAGGTAGGTTGGTATGGCAGGGTTGGCGAAATTGACTTCTCACCATAGCAGCTTTGACGGCGCCAAGGCTCATAAGCCCGCGGTGCACCAAAAATTATGAGGCAGCCTTCAAAAAAGGCGAGGTCGGCGTTCTCCTCGGCACCCTTCTCCGGGGGGTCGGGACGTTGAGGTTGACGTGGTTGGACACGTTGAGGTTGACGTGGTTGAACTGGAACGGAGTGGTTTAGACAGGGCTTTTTCAGAAGCTTCTCGAAGTAGTTGTCATGTTCAGGTGGAGCCTTGGCTTGGGGTCAGGGTCGTCGTTCGGCGACGGCCATGAACTCATCGTCGTGCTGCCAACCCTTCTTGGGTTTCTTCCTGTTGGAGCTCCTCCCGGCCCGGTCGTCCCGATGGTCGGAACGCCAGTTGGAGCGGTGGTCAAACTTGCGGTCGGACTTGGACTTCTCTTTGTCCTCCTTGTCCCGGCCTCGGTCGAAGTTGGCTTGGATAGCCTCCTCTTCGGTGGCGAAGGTGGTGGCGATGTCAAGTAGCGCATGGGCCGTCCAAGGGTTTTTACACCTCAACTTGTGGACAAGAGCCTTGGAAGTTGTGCCGCAGGTGAAGGCGTTGATGACGTCGGCGTCGCCCACGTCGGGTAGCTCGTTCCGCTTGCGCGAGAAACGCTGGAAGTAGTTGCGAAGCCATTAGTCAGGTTGTTGCTTGCAGTTCTTCAGATCACAGGAGTTCCCTAGATGCGTGTAGGTTCCCTGAAAGTTGCCGATGAAGACTCGTCGAAGGTCGGACCAATCTCGAATGCTACCCTCGAGAAGGTGCTCGAGCCACCTCCAGGCCGAGTCGGACAGGAAGAGCGGTAGGTACTGGATGGCGAACACGTCGTTCGCGCCTTCGGCTCTGTAGACGAGACAATAATCCTCGAGCCAATGGGCGAGGTTGGTCTCACCAGTGTACTTGATGATGTTGGAGGGTGCGCGGAATCGATCTGGAAACCACGCATGTCGGATGGCGTGTCCGAAGGCACGGGGCCTGACCCCATCGAGGCTGGGGCTCTGAGAGAAGCTGTGGGTGCGCCGACGGATTTGGTAGTCGGGGGATCGTTCCTGACAATGGCGTTCAGAGTACCCAAGAGTTCATTCCCGGCGTGACTAAGCATGGAGATCAGTTCTGGCTCGCCGCTGAGCGTCGATGGTCGGACGAGCATCACAGTCGGGGCTGAGGAGCCGTCGGATGGTGGCGGGCGGAGGATCTAAACGATCTGCCCTGCCATCCGGTCGTTGGCTGCTACGGACATCAGATGGTGGCGGGGTGGAGGCACCCCAGTCCCTTGCTATTGGAGTGCAGCGTCGAGGAAGGCGCGGAGACGACTATGGGTTTCGATGACCATAAGATTTACCGAGGTTGTAGACCCGTGAAGAATTTTCACGGCCGCCGCCATGTTGTCGATCACGCGGTCGAAGGTGGGCATGTCCGCCGCTATGATCTACTGATAGGCGGTGCGGGCCCGATTCTGAAGGTTGACGGCAGCCGGAGGTGGCAATCAATCCTGTCGAACGGAGTTGGCCTTCTGGGCAGACGATCTGTGCCACAGGGCCTCCTCCACGATGCTTGTCGCTCGATGCCCCGATGAAGTGTCGCTAGCAAGTGTTGCGCCGAGGGGAGTGCCTCGAGCGCTCGTTCCGTGGAGCTTGGAACACTCACACGACGGGTCGGGACCCCACACGGTGCGAGTTCGACGACACCAGGCTGTGCGCCTGGCATGCGGCACCCGGAGACGGAGTTCGCCGTCGGTGTTGGCGATGAATTCCAGACTCCCAAAGCGGAAGGCCTGGCCAGTGACGAAGACGGGGACGCGCCACGACTGGCCGTCTGGAGTGAAGGCGATCGTGAAACTCCTGAAGCGCAAGCGGGAGACCAAAGCCTCTCCCACCAAAGTGAAGATCGAAGCCATCGATGAAGAAGCGAGACGCACCACGGGCGCCCCTTCCTAGCGTGCCAACTGTTAGTGTTCCGTACACTGGCACAGCACGAATTTATATGATCGAAGGGGTACTGTGCGCTTCTTACTAATCGATATAGCCTAATCTACGATGGACTTAAGAATGTAACCTAGTTCAGGCCACCGCGAGGTGTAATACCCTACGTCCAGGGGTTGGATGTGATGAACTCACTTATGATTGAGTGATTACAAAGGTGAAAGGGCTTTTATGCGAGCAGAGTCCCTAGCGCGCCTATGTGGATGTGTCGAACTAATCTTTAAGTCTTACTGTATGTGTCTCTCGTTGTATGGTGGTTCCCGACGAGCATTTATATAGAGGCTGTGATAAGAGTTGAGGGTGCCCGATCTTTCGGTGAGCTGATAACTATCGATTTGGTGGAGTCGACCCTCACGATCCAACTACAAACGAACAGGTCGTGCGCGCCTTAGCAATCGCAGAACCAACTCCGAATGGTTATTAACCGTGCTGGATAGCAAGATCAACCTGATCACGAAGATCAATTATTGCAAGCAATCAAAGAACAAGCAAAAACAAGATGTGGCAAACAAAAAATCTTTCACAATGTGGGGTTCTCAAAAGCTGTCTAATAGGTGGTCGGTAGACACAACTGAATATCTGAAAGTTTGCATAAGAGCTAAATTATAATAAAAAAACTCAAGTGTTTCTAGTGGCGGCTGGGACGTTTAAATAGGGTGGAGAACGACCAGGGGGTGCTGGGGTCATCCTCATACCCTAGAACGCGCCTCTAATGGGCTCAACTTGATACATGGGCCAACGACCCAAGTTGGGGTGACGTAGCCCCTTCTATATTAAAACGACAATTGACGCTGACTCCGATGTGATATGAAGGTGAGGTTGGATCCATTCGAAAGTAGACTTCATGAGCATTACAGAATATACTTAAACACCCAAAATTGGATTCTATATGAAGTCGTGGCTTTCGTTGCAAGTTTGTACTGTTTTGCAGTCTAAATCTACCATATGTGAATATTTCCATTGAGGTCCTCATTAGAGGATATGATGTCTACATCATCCTCACCCACTTGAATTAAAGTCATCCTCGACTCAAATTTAGATTGCAAAAGCGCCACTCCAATATGCCCTCCTGAAATCATGAAAGGTGGAGGCCACGGGGGTATATATGTGATCTCATCATCCTCCCCCACTTGATTTGAAGTCGTCCTCAACTCAAGCACTGTTTTAAAACCAACCATGCCACCATGCCCTCTAGAAATATCAAAAGATGGAGACCACGGGGTATGTATGTGATCTCATCAAACTCCCCCGCTTTATTTGAAGGTATCCTCGACTCAAGTTCAGAATGCAGAACCGCCACTCCACCGTGCCCTCCAGAAATCATGAAAAGTGGCGGCACGGGGGTATTCTGATGCGGTCAAGCGACGCAGCAAAGACATATAAGATCTCATCATTCTCCCCTTCTTTGTAGCAAGCTATCCTCGGCATGATCCAGTGGTCGACAAAGTTGCTTGTGGTCATATTGGGACGAGTGATGAGCACAAAGTCAGGCCCCAACAAAATGTTCTCTTGTGTCCTGCGTTGCTCCTGTTGATAGAAAACAAAACTAGAGAAACTTTGCAATCTATTGTTAGTGTTATTGCACGTCATTGTTTGATTCTGATTGTGCATTTCAAAACTATGTTTTAGAGTAGAGTATATGATGACTTTAGACATAAAAAATCTCCAATTTCATCATATTTGCTAATTGCATTAAAAACACAGTAGCCCAAACATTGCAAACTATAATTCTGAAATAATTTCTTCTCCAAATAACTCAAGTTACAAGGAATATCAAATTCAATATAACCTAAAGTTGTTAAAGTAGATCTGAGATCAAACTTTTTCTCGTTCATATCAGTGCAATGAAAAGACCTATCCTTAACAGGTGTGGACTCAACTGCAACATTTTGAACACCATGCACTAATTGTGATTGTGGGATGAACAAAATTTGTTCATGCAACTTGATACAATCATAGGACAAATATGCATTACGAAACAACGCATAAGTCATTCGAGGCTCAACTAAGCATTGCAAAACACTAGTATGAACATTGGACAATTGCAGTTTAAAACAAGCAGCATGAGAGGATCGAGATGTGGTGAGAGACTCACAGTGTGTTTTATTCTTCTCACTCTCCTGGAATATAGTAGATGCCACACAAGCATCATTGTCCATTATTTCAGAAACTAGCACAACGTCCTCTTCAGCCTTATTCTCACTTTCCTACACGATGTTAGACATAGGACAAAAACAGAAGAGTGCTCTCTATCTAGTTGTGCTGTTTTAGTAAGAGATATAGTGTCACACAACTCATCTTTATCACATTCTCCTTCTGATAAAGGTATATCAGCAATATATTCCATAGATTGGCGATCTTGGTCATTCTTGCTTGTATTTTTAGATGATAAAAGTTAATTTTCAGGAATACAATCAAGCAAAAACAAGTGAGAGATTGAGCTGTAAGTTTGACAAATGAGCAAAATTTGAATTTCAAAATTGAGACCTTTCATAAATCTACTCATTGTATCTTTCCGGTATTCATCTAAGCCACCAAACATGACACAAACCTTAAAGTAATGAAAATATTCTTTAACAATCATACTATCCTACTTCAAGTTGTCTAATTTGACACGGAAATGATCAGCATAAAATGCAGGAATAAAAATATCTTTGAAATGACATTTGAAGTCTTTTCAAGATTCTGTAACTTTATTGTGCCTGCAAATATATTTCTATTCAAGCAAAGTATTTTCAGTCAAAACACTTGAGGCAATGTAAATATTTTCTTTTTCAGACAATTCATGTGCATCAAATTCTTTACTTATATTTAGTTCCCAATCAATGTATTCTGAGGATCAAATTTTCCAGCAAAAGAAAGTGTTGACGAACTGATGACTTGCAAAATATCATTATTTACCTCATGTTGAAGCATCTGCACATCTTGGTGGGGGTGTAAACCACCAGCTTTCTTTTTCTTGATTGTGTTTATCATGGTTAGTAAAACAGCAAAACAAAATGACAACGAGCTAGATTGTGTCCAACTTGGTTTCCCTCAAGCTTGCTCAACCAAGTTCTTACATGTTCTTACCAAATCAGTAGGGGTAATTTGCAAACAACGATGTCAACCTACGAAGATTGGTGGAGCGATTGACAGGGATACAAACTATGTCTGCTGTAGAAATCTGTGTAGCTAAGATAGTTTCACTTTGTAGCAAGGATTAGCACAATCAAATCAGCAATACAAAGTTGAATAAGTGTTCAACAACAGTACAGTGCTGATCCTATACTAAACCTTGCTAGAGACGCGAGTCTAGACACAAAGGTAGTCACACAAAGGATACAAAAAGCTCGAAACTGCAGCAACAACTCAATTTTTCTTCTTTTTTTTTGTCACTATTCTTTTTCTTCTTTTTTTCTGTGACTTCTTTTTCTTTTCTTTTCTCTCTTTTTCTCTCACTCTATTTTTTTTATGGAATGAAAACAGAGATAAAGAAAAGTGCAGCTAGCAGATAGTAGATTTCTCTTGTGATTGCGACACGCTCGGGTTGAATTTTATGGCAAGTTTGGATCCATTGAAAAAATAACGCAGAGATCTTTTCAGATTATACAAAAACGTGCCAAACAAATAATAGATCACAGAGATATGGTTGTTTTCTTCCGCACCAAAATCTGGTAACCGAATCTGTTATTTGCAACAAACTTAGATCTGCATTAATTTCTTCCTTCTATTGTAGATATGAGCCAGGAACGTGAAAAGAACTCGAAACTCTAATAGAGTAGACGCTAAGACCAGCAACACGACACAATGAAGCAACCACGAATTCAACAACGTAAATTACTGAAAAGAGTGATGCACAAGCTCAAAGGGTATAGGACAGCGGAATGATTCAATATTTTTTTGTTTGGCTTTTATGTGGATAGTGAGAAAATGAATGAAATGATAAACGAGATGGGGTAAATCTCACCGAGCAACCTAGGAACATGATACCACTTGATAGGAGTTGAGGATGTCCGATCTTTTGGTGAGGTGATAACTATCGATTTTGTGTAGTCGACCCTCACTATCTGACTACAAATGAATAGGTCGTGTGTGCCTTAACAATCGCAAAACCAACTTTGAATGGTTATTTACCGTGCTGGACAGCAAAATCAACCTGATCGCGAAGATCAATTTTTACAAGCAATCGAAGAACAAGCAAGAACAAGATGTGACAAACCAAAAATCTCTCACAATGTGAGATTCTCAAAAGCTGTCTAACAAGTGGTCATTGGACACAACTAAATATCAAAAAGTTTGCATAAAAGCTAAACTATAACAAAAAAAATCTAAGTGTTGTTGGTGGCAGCTGAGACCTTTAAATAGGGTAGAGGATGACCAGAGGGTGCTGGGATCGTCCTCAAACCCTAGGATGCGCCCCCTAATAGGCTCAACTTGATACACAAGCCAAACACCAAGTTGGGGTGACGCAGCACCTTCTGTATTAGAACGATGATTGGCGCTGACTCCGATGTGATATGAAAGTGAGGCTGGTTCCATTCGAAAGTAGATTTCATGAGCTTTTCAGAATGTACTTAAACACCCAAATTGGATTCCATATGAAGTCGAGGCTTTCGTTGCAAGTTTGTACTGTTTTGCAGTCCGAATCCATAATGTGTGAATATTTCCATTGAAATCTTCAGCAGAGGATATGATGTCCACATCATCGATGAGGTTACAAAGCGGGGTGAAACGGGCGGTTCCCTGACGAGTGAGGGCCGCAACTAAACTTGATTCCCACGAAATTGGATGTTCTCTGACAGTAGGATCGCAGCCGAACTTGGTCCCCGCGGGATGGATCTTTCTCTAACGAGTGGGGCCGCCACCAAACTTGGCCTCCACAGAAACGGGCCCCCTCTGACATGTGGGGTCGATGGCATCTTCGAGAATGATCTTCTAGTGATTCTCTAGCGGCTGACGGTCCTCTGGTTCCTGTTGTCATCCTTCACCTGTCCCCTATGCAGCGCCGAGAGGACAAAGTTATTTTTCTGTTTGCTTTACTTACTGTCTGCTCTGTACAGTCGTCAGAAATCTCTGTACCGACAAAGGCCTTGCCGTGAGTTGGTCGCTCGACCTTGGAGTCGGATAGTAAGTCGTTTATTTGACCATTGGGCGGCCAAGCCTTGTCGTTACGCTGCCTCCAACCCTACAAGGTCGAGATGGCACTTGTTACTAGATGCGTCTGACCTTCTGGTTGGGCTTCGTGGAGACTTGTGAGAATCTTTTTTTTGTCCATGAATAACGTGGGCTAATTGTTGTTGATGGGCCGTAGACCGTAACTTGGACCGTCGAGTAACCCCGGGCCGCATATAACCGAGAGATATGACCTCAACAAGGCTGATACTCTCTCTGTCCCAAAATAAGTGTCTTTTGGATTTTCAAACATCTCTTTTTGACCATTTATCTTATTCAAAAAATTTGTGAAAATTTATTTATTTTATTATGCAAATATTCATTATTAGAAGCACTTTAAACTTGACTTTCATTTTTTTAATTTTATAAATTTTTTGAATAAGACAAATGATCAAACGTCAATTTAAAAAAAATAAAAAATATTATTTATTTTGAGACAGAGAGAGTAACAAAGTATGATTTGCCTCAGCTGTGGTATGACAACTAAGCTTAGAAGCGGTAATGTTAAATATCAACAAAATAGACCCTAGGTTTTTTCTGAAACTTTTATTTTTCAATTCATCTTAGAAATTGTGTACAGCTGTGGTAGGACAACTTAAGCTTAGAAGCTGTAATGTTAAATATCAACAAAATAGACCCTAGATTTTTTTTGAAACTTTTTTTTTTCAATTCATCTTAGAAATTGTGTACAGCTGTGGTATGACAACTTAAGCTTAGAAGCTGTAATGTTAAATATCAACAAAATAGACCCTAGGTTTTTTTTAAACTTTTTTTTTCAATTCATCTTAGAAGTTGTGTAAAAATTAGAACGAGTTTGAGACGCTGATGAACATAGTTTAAACATTTTTAAAAAGAATTCTTAAAAATGGTTTTCGGGTTGTTGGAACTGACAACTTGACATGCTTTTTTTACGACTGACAACTTGGCATGCTTGTGCGGTACCTTTCTCCCATTTCCAGCTTGCTGCCGTCACCATTCCCCGGTTTGGTCTGCTGGCGTCCCCGGATCTGCGCCACGTGGGGGTGCGCCGGACAGCCGGTCGGAACCGCCACGGGCTCGCTCGGGCCGCTGATAACCAGGAGCCCCGCGGCCTTGTTCCCCTCTACTCGACTCGAACCAACCGGCTTTCCTCCCCCTTCCGTCGCATGGCGGCTTCTCCCAAACCCTAACCAAGCAGATCCCCTCATCCCCTCACCCTCCAGCTCCGTGCTCGCCACTCGCCGCGCTCTCCCCGGCGCCACGGGGCCCGCTCCGCAGAGGGAGGGAAAGCAATCCGCGCCCGCCTTCTACCGCCTCCACCTCCGCCGCGCGAGGTATGGTTTTCACCGTCCCGCCCGCTCCGTCTCGTTACGAAGGTGGACTGCTCTCGCTCAGCACGCAGCTGGTCTTCGCTCGTGCGGGGGAATTGGGGGCACGCGCTAGCGAGCCCTAGGTTAGGTGTTTCAGGGCCAGCGTCACGCCTCGCGAAGGCTAGCGATGGGTGCGCCCGCGCGGGCTCCCCCATGCTTGTTGCTTAGGTTTTGCACAGCGTTAGCTTTCATTTCGCCACTTCCTTGAATGGCATGGAGCACCGTGATGTTTTTTTTTTGGACATGTTTATTGTTGCTCTGGCCAAGGGATTGCTCATCCTGTGCTGTCATTGCATTGATGCTTTGGATGTCTGCTTACCTTGTTTTCTTCTAGTGGCTTGGACCATCATGTTTTTTTTCCCTACAGCATACTTCCTGACTGAGCTTATCTTCTCGGTTTTAGGTACCACTTCGAGGTGTTGAGGTATATGAAGTAGCGGGTGATCAATGGCCTTCTCTATGGATTTGAATTTGAATGCATCACCAGTGCCAGATGAAGATGAGCAGCCTCCTTATGAAGAGGCGGCTGAGGTTGAGTATGCTCAGGACGATCGTGTTGAGTCTGCTGTCGCAACGATGCGAAGGGTTGATTCTTTACCAATATGATTCTTTCATTCATATGTCAGTCATGAAAAGTTTGTTCTTGAATTTTGCTAATGCTGGCTGATTTAGTACAGTCATTTGAACCTTGCATTGTAGTTGAGTGTGCGTGTATATAATTTTTGGTTGAGGTTAAGCTGTCAGACATGAATTGGAATATTTAGCCATGGAACCTAGAGCAACTGTTATCATCAGCTCATATTTTGACGTACACTAAATTTGCTCTCATAGTTTACATTAAATGCACAATGAAATACATGCTGAATTGTTTTGTTGAATTATTTTGTTTAAAGTCAGAATGTTTTTTTGCTTAAATCATAGACATTTGTTGTTTGATGGGTAATTTGCATTTTTCTTCTTGCACTCTACAGCATGTTTTTTTATTAATTGACAATAA
>BCLH01001018.1:6693-23061 GCA_001602315.1 Zoysia pacifica | reverse complement strand
ATATTTTGACGTACACTAAATTTGCTCTCATAGTTTACATTAAATGCACAATGAAATACATGCTGAATTGTTTTGTTGAATTATTTTGTTTAAAGTCAGAATGTTTTTTTGCTTAAATCATAGACATTTGTTGTTTGATGGGTAATTTGCATTTTTCTTCTTGCACTCTACAGCATGTTTTTTTATTAATTGACAATAATGACTACTCTGATGTGTTAGCTTTGCAATTGTTGATAGGAACGTGAAGAGAGACGCAGGAGACTTAAGAGAGAGCAACAGGATGAAGTACCAAGGCCACATTCCCAGCAGACTAGAAATGATTATGTTCCTCATCAAAACAAAAGGCATGGTCGCATTAAAGAGGCACCTCAGGGTATGATGTATAATGCATTATGTGTGGGCTGCTAATACAATTATTTATTATGTCTATTCCACCTTGTATCCCTTCATCATTTGTTTATAGTTGGTTGTGTCCTGATTTTGTTGCCATTGCAGGTTGGCTAGACTGTCCTGCATTTGGAGAACCAATAGATAAAATCATACCATCCAAAGTGCCTCTTGATGAAACATTCAATGAGTCTGTGCCTCCTGGAAAAAGATATTCCTCGAAGCAACTTGTTACCAAACAAAGAAAAGCTGGTCGTGAAGTAAGTATTTCTTTTTTGTCGCCTAAATAATTGATTAATGTTCCAAAAGCTGTATGTAATCTACTGCATAATATGGAGCCACCTATTACCATCTTTATTTCATCAGAAACACAACTGTTTACAGTGCCATACTTGTCTTTGATGCCCTAAGTTACGAGAGGGAATAAGGTTCTTTGCCTTGTGACTCAACTCTATTCCAACTGAATTAGAACCGTATAATGGCTTGTTTACAAAGTGGTATTCCACTCAGCCAGAGATCAGTTGGAGAGGTGCTCTATTCTATCATCTTTCTTATTACCACTGTGCTTGAATCTGATCTCTTTGTTAATGCCTGGACTATCCCCTTATTTGAAGTTCTCTTTGTTAGTCCAGTGGCAAATCCATGTTGTAATAGTAGGGGTGCTTCCAAATGAAGTGCGAAGGGAAGCTTATCTGATTGAAGTGCATCTGTTTTTTTTATAACAGATTTATTATGTTATTCCAGTTAATGTGAACATTCCTATTCTGTGATACGTTCCTGAGAACACTATATTGAAATATTTGTTTTTCAGATAGGTCTGGTTATTGATTTGACAAATACTACTCGTTATTATTCACCATCAGAATGGACGAAGCAAGGTACTAAGCATGTCAAGGTGAGTGTTTAGCTTAAATGCATCCTTACTTGTGAATGTCCTTTTTCTATACTAACATATTTCATTTTAGATTCCATGCAGGGGAAGAGATGCCGTACCCGATAATGAATCTGTTAACATGTTTGTCTATGAGGTAAGGACAATATATGGATACAGACCTCCTGAACAACAGTATATTTTACTGTGGAGAATATTTTTCCCTTTTGGTTGGTTGGTTGCTTGCATATGATGTTTGATTGTTAATGACACGAGGGGTAGTTGTTAGGCACTAAGGCTGATGTGATCTTGTTACCACTATTTCATATTCTACTGTATGCTCATCATGCTCCTAAGGTTGCGTTTGGTACAGTTCTGATTCTTCGGAGAATCAGAAACGTTTCAGCCTCAGTTCAAAAACGTTTCTAGTCAGAAACAGAATCGCTTCAGAAACTGTTTGGTAAATTTTAGTGATTCAGATTCAGTAATGCAAGAAGGATTGAAATGACTAATATACCCTTCTTGTGTTAGTATTAAAAATATCGGAACAACTTTAGAAAATTTTGGGAATAAGCATAACAACTTTAAAAAAAATTTGGAACTAATAAAACAACTTTAGAAAACTTTAGGAACTAACAGAACAACTTTGAAAAACTTTAGGAATAATTCGGAGGGCACCTATACAAATAGCTCGACGAGCCGAAACTAACAGAATAACTTTGGAAAACTTTCGAAACATTAGGAAACTTCCTTAAATTCCTAAAGATTAACCAGAGGGAGGGGCAAAGTGGTAACAGGTGAATGGAATCGGTGTGAAACACCTCTCCAGCCGTTTCACGTCTGTAGACTAAAACTCAGAATCGTTACCCCCTGATTCACGAGTGAATCGTTTCACATTTGTGCTGTTTGGTATAGATTCGACCGATTCGCTTGAGAAACAGAATCGTTTCATACTGCCAAAGGCACCCTAACTCTGTGGGGATGTAGGCATTTTGATTTCCATATTCTTGGGTTTTCTGTCTCATTTTGATTTGAGTGCTGGATGTCAGTTGCATGCTCATTTGGGATGCTTAGATTTTAAATGATATGGATGGCATTCTCTCTTGCTGTTTAGAACATGTAACTAGATCAGTAGCTGCATGCCATGTTTAAGATAGAACTTCTCTTAAGCTACCCATGTTTAATTGATTTTGCTGCTTTTCAGGCTATGATGTTCCTTGACCGACAAAAGCAATCAAAGAATCCAAAATATATTCTTGTTCATTGTACTCATGGCCATAATCGCACAGGTTTCATGATTATTCATTACCTTATGCGCACACATGTCTCTTGTGTTGCTGAGGTAGGGTAATAAGATCTTGCAATTTATGTGATTTTGTTCAATTTCCAGTTTCCATGACAATACTTTTTTAGGCAATAAATATATTTGCTCAAAGGCGTCCGCCTGGCATATACAAGAGGGACTACATTGAAGCGCTGTATTCATTTTATCATGAGGTCCCTGAGACTACGATGGTAACATGCCCTTCAACACCAGAATGGAAAAGACCTGATGATCTCGATTTAAATGGTGAAGCTAAGCAGGACGATGATGATGACAACGGTGATCTTGCACCACAACGTGTATGTATTTCCTTCTCCAATATTTTACTGAATTTTTAATTCTACCACTGTATGTTATCTTATTGTAAATTTGGTTATTATGAGTTTGGAAATCAAGTTCTCGTTGAAAATTATTTCTTGGGATCTTGGCAATATACTGTTTGTATAGATTTCGCTAGTTGACATTGGTTATATTCATAATAGAATGATGTTTTCTCACTCCTGTTTATCTTGCAGAATGAGTCTGAAGAGAAAGTCATCACTAATGATGATGTATTAGGGGATGCTGTACCATATGACCAACAAGAAGCTTTGCGTGTCGTATGTTATAGGTTGCTTGAAATGCCCCTCGTAAGTGAATGCTTCTATTCCTACATCATTTTATAATTTATTGCAGTAGTGGCATCAAAGGTCATTGTAACCATTTCTAGAATATATTTCCAGTACCAATAAGATTATATTATAGGTTCCATTACTCTTTAATACTATGTCAACAGTATGCAGTGGGCCTTTGTTTCCAGTTCCTTTTCATGTATGGATCTGTCAAAGTTAGCATTGAGCAGATCCATGAATGTGTAAAATATATGCAACTATGCATGAAATGCAAGCCTGGATTTGTTCTTCAAAAAAGCATTTGGCAGTTTGTCATGCTTATTATGCAAATTAGCTTTGTGCTAAACTGCAAAGCAGGCCGTAGAACTTTCTGAGACCCGGTCTCATGCATTCCATTTGTAGACCTATGTAGCATGGCACATGACATTAGTTAGTATGTCCAATTCATGGATTTGAGATCGTAGGTGGAACGAATGGATAAAATGACACTGCATCATGCTGTGCATAGGATCTAGAGACTGAATGCATGACGTTGAGTCTTACAGAGTTCTTTTCCATGCACAATATTAACTATATGTAACTTCCATCTGGCTGAAACCTTGGCAACTTAATTCTTATTTGTGTAGTTATTGCATTTTGGAAGTGCCATGAAATTGTATTAATGTGTTCATTTGGTTGTGCAGTATACTTAAATGAGGACCTAGTCATGCGCATTGAACTTTTTAATATTGTATATCAATTATTTTAATGCATTAGTTGCTCTCAAACAAGGAACCTTTATTTTAATACAGGTAAGAGGGCATACTCAATTTCCAGGATCACATCCGGTCTCCCTTAACAGGTGACTAACAGTGAACCAGCAACATTTGCTTTCTGCTATCTTTGCGTCCCTGGTTACTGTCTTTCCTATGTATTTATAATGATGTTGATAGTTGATACAACACGTGTTATGAACAGACATCCTTCACTAATAGAAATGCATCAATCAAATGACTTATTCCTATGTTCATAAGAAAATCCATGGGTCACAAACAAGTACTATTTTGGTCTGCACACGACCCATAGCAACATTTTTTTATGACTGGCAACACATTCTGAGCTGATCTAATAAGATTGTTTGACCTTATGTAATTCATTGTTCGATTGAGATCAACTTACATTTAATTTTTTATTCCATGAAAACTGTAGTACGATCCATGCTGAACTGAGGCTATTAATTAGTGAAAACACATATTGATTATTTCAGACTAATGAATTTTTGTTTCCAAGATAATGTTTTCTATGAGCATTGTTAGTTATGACCTTTCTTAATTTTCATGGACTGAAATGAGTGGTTACTTCTGTAAATTTTAGAAATATGGTTATTTCAGGCGAGAAATAACAGGACCTTTTTGGTTTCAAAGATTATCATGAAATCTTTTTGAACCTCTTTCTAACCTGTATGAATGTCATATACTCTGTTTTAAAATATTGACTTCTAACATCAACTTTGACCATTCGTCTTATTAAACAAAGCATAATAATATAATTTGTTTTAGCATTAGTGGTATTTGAAACACGACTAATAATTTTACAAATTTGAACAATTTTTTTGAATAAAACAAATGGTCAAAGTTGATGTTAGAAATCAACAGTGTCTATTTTAAAACTGGTGGGAGTACTGTTTATCCTCTTTTCTTATTTAATGCATTTCTATCTTCTTTGGTTCAGTGATAACCTACAGCTGCTTAGACAACGATACTACTATGCTACATGGAAAGCTGATGGAACACGATATATGATGCTTATTATGAGAGATGGTTGTTTCTTGATTGATCGGAATTTTTGCTTTAGAAGAGTTCAAATGCGCTTTCCCCATAGGAGCCTCGAAGTAAGGTTCTGAATTATGCTGGAGAAACAACTGTATTACATGATTATTTTGCTACAAGAAACAACCGTGTTGCAGGATATTTGTTGCTGAACTTTAACCTTTTCTTTACATTAAAGGGTCTCCATGATATGACCTTGATTGATGGAGAAATGATTATAGACACGGTACCAGATTCAGGATTGAAGAGAAGGTACTTGGCATATGATCTGATGGCACTTGACACTGTGTCCAAAACCAAGGTAACATGCGCGGTTTGTGTGTATTTGTTCTTTATTTTTTATTTGTCACTATTTAGTGCATGTAATAATGTCAAAAAGGATATATTAACGAAAAGAGAAATTTAGTGAACACTATTTTCATCTGCTACTTATATGTGAAACTGATTGATTTTTCCATTGCTGTGGTATCAGGAAAAGTAACACCCTTTTTGAATTCTTT
Source organism: Zoysia pacifica (assembly GCA_001602315.1). Classification (NCBI taxonomy): domain Eukaryota; kingdom Viridiplantae; phylum Streptophyta; class Magnoliopsida; order Poales; family Poaceae; genus Zoysia; species Zoysia pacifica. The sequence goes on along the minus strand of BCLH01001018.1, from coordinate 17,560 downwards.
CCTGGAAGTCATCCCCTCCATTCATTATTCATTTCTTGATTTGGTGCACATGATAATCTTTTTATCTGTCACTTTTGCATTCATATAATTAACTGAGGTGCTGCAATGGTCCTGTTAATTTCTGGATTATTTTCCAGCTTTAACTTGCGTTAGGAGAGTTCGGAACTCAATATTTGGGCTTATGGATAACATCATCTGTCCAGAATTATCTTTTAACTTGTTAAATTTGTGCATGCAGTTACCATTTTCTGACAGGTGGAAAATGCTGGAAGATGAAATAATCCGACCACGTTATCAAGAGAAAAAGCTTTTTGAGGGTGGTCATAAGAGCAATCCATTATACAAATATGACATGGAACTATTTTCGGTATTTGAATCTAAAACTTCTCAATAATATCTTTCCATTAATTTGGATAGCAAATTTTTATTTCCTTATTTGTGTCATTACCAGGTTAGGAGAAAAGATTTTTGGTTGCTCTCCACAGTTACGAGGTTGCTCCAGGATTTTATTCCAAAGCTTTCACATGATGCTGACGGCCTAATATTTCAGGTATTGGTTTATTTGGTTACTATGAAAATGGAAAGAAGAGGTTTGATTTCTATGTACTAGCCAAATATCTGTCCGTGGCCACGGAACTGCAAATCAAATAATTAAAAAGTATAGTATACATTCATGTAAGAAAGAAAAAAGACCAGCAGTGAATACCCAACCCAGACATTATGTGATGAATCAAATCCAGCACATTCCATATATATCACAATAATTTCAGTGGTGGGTCAATTGATGAGAGTGCAGGAGTAGTGTGGTGGTGATGGCAGACAGATCAATTATAGATGTACAGCTAGTTTTTCCATAGAAGTTGATGCAATGTTTATTCTTTTAAACTGGAATATAATTAGGGTTTAACTTTGTTGATCTGTGTACATTTGATATTATTTGCATATAACCTCTTGTAAACCAACCAGCCTTAGCGATGATTCAATTTTTGTAATATGCCCTCTGTTTTTTCTTCACGGGGATTGTGTAGCAGCAGGTACCGATTTTGAGATTGTTCTAGATATTTATTATCAACTGGCTATGAGAAGCCTACAATTTTGGGCGTCTTCTGTTGTGTTGTGGTATTGAATATCAACTATGGCTAGATAATCTGACAACTATTGCTACTCACCTGGATCTGAAGTATAACTCATTTTGAAAGTTGCGGCATTGAATATTATGTTGATGTTGTAAGATTAATGTTACCAGATTCACTGTGAACACTACTGTAATATGTAATCAATATTTTCTAAATGTAATTAAATACCTGTTTATATGGCGTCTAAACACTAGATGGGCACCCATCTAGGTCTAAACGACCGACTACCGTTTACTGTTTAAGAAAACACTGGTAATCTTTTTGGTCTTAAATAGCATTTCTTCACAGAAAATTTACCAGAGGTAGTACTTTTCATGTTGTTACTGGTCTCACAGAATTTGGGAAGTTGGTTTTGTTTTCCTTTGTTGATGTGCTAACGCTGTTGTTGCAGGGCTGGGATGATCCATATGTTACTCGAACTCATGAGGGTCTTCTAAAGTGGAAATATCCTGAGATGAATTCAGTTGACTTTTTATTTGAGGTTTGTATGACCTTATGTTTCTGAAGTTTTATGTTGCAGTGAAAGATATAATCTTAATGTTGTGGCTTGTCAAATTTAACTCATGCAGTTGACAAATGATAACCGTCAGTTGGTTTTCCTTTACGAGAGAGGCAAAAAGAAACTGATGGATGGTGCTCGGATATCGTTTCCAGGTAAGTAGTGATCTGGAGAGACTTCAACCTGTTGCATATTTTTTATTAACGTTTTGTAACTTATGCAGAAGAAATAGATCCACCCTCTGTTGCTGGGAGGATTGTTGAATGCTCTTGGAATAAGGAAGAGCAGTGTTGGGTCTGCATGCGTATTAGAGCCGATAAATCAACTCCAAATGACATCAACACATACCGGAAGGTTGATTATCAATTCTCTGTTTGTCTTTGCTTTTTTTTTTTTTTTTTGGTGCACAATGGTTGCATGCGAACACTATCATGATGGTTACTGAAAATCTAGAGCAAGGTCCTTACCTGTCCATGTTCCGACGTGCATTCCTTGTTTGTCCTGGCCAAAGCTGTTCTAAGATATGCCTAATTATCTGTCAGTGCTTTTGGGTTTTGCTATGTAGGCAGATTTACCGCCAAGGAGGCATCCCCTACTGCCCTTGACCTGAATATTTATCGCGACAACTCTTATTTGCCCAATGTTTGGTGCTGAGTACAGTGTAAATTTCAGAAGTTGTTAGTAGCAGTTTTGCTGCTGACTGACACCGTCTATTCACTTCTACTTCACATTCAACCTGACATTAGATGTGAGTACAAGAGGAGTAAAGAAACTAACAGAAACTACCAATTTAAAAAGACATTCCAACGATAGATGCTGATCTGTGCTGCCTGACCTTGGCTTTTCGCCTTGCCACCTTGCTGATATCAACTTAGTAATGTGATGCAACATATTACACTCTGTCCGTTCTGCATGATCCTAGCTGCCACAAGCATCTATGTGAGCCATGGGTCATCCCACATGGCAGCATTGCACCTCGTTGCATCACACAATGTGCAACACCCTGTGTCCACCAGAGGCTTAAAATCTGATCTTCGTCTGGACTGCAGTGTTGCCCTTTATAGGCTTTTCCTTTGAGCACTTTCTAATTTTTTTACATACTGCAGCTTTTGAGTTGAAACCATTTGCCATTTGTTTGGTGATGAGTTAACATGTGATAGCACAATTGCTGCAATGTTCAGAGTATTTATTTGCATTACCCACAGGTGATGAGGAGCATCACTGACAACATCACCGAAGAAAAGCTTCTCGAAGAGATCGATGAGATCCGACGCCTCCCGATGTATGCTGATAGGATAGCGCAGGCTCAGGCAAAGATGGCCCAACAAGCGAAGATGGCACATCATCGCCGAAAAGGATAGTGCCAGTATATAGTGCTGCTACCGCCTCCCAACCTTAGTTTTGTAATTAGTAGAGTTTGTTCTAGGGTCCGTCTGTTTGGCTGGCCAGCCAACTAATTCTTTGCACCTCATTCGTGTCTACTACACCACCTGTATAGGCGTCGCCGCAGAGTAGCTCTGTAAATCGTGTGTTACATGTTACAAAATTCTCTCCTATGGTTTTATTTTCATGGGTGTAGAATAGCGTTTGAGTGTTAGGTTTATCTGTGACGTTACTTATTGCCGCCTCGTTGTGTTGTTCAAATAAATTAAGGTGCACTCGGGTTGGTATCTCCAGCTGTGCGGTAGCATTCATTTGTCATGAGCAGATTGTTCCATTATTATTTAGGGATTATTTAACTGCGCATCCTGTGCAATCATGTGGTTGTCAGGAGTACCAATTTACATGAGGCCTAAACCTGACCAAAGTTAATCCCGGGTCCAAAAATGAAAAGTTGGAGAAGAACCTGAATATTTTGTAGCGGTCATTTGCAGTTTGTTGTGCTTTTAAGATTTGTTTATATGTATTTTGTGTTTTCAAACATAAAAAAAGTTCTTGAGAGTTGTACACGAATGACGAAAATTATGGACGGCTTCGTGTTGAGGTAACGTAATGTGGCACTTACTCTAGCTCCTTAATATACATGTAGGTTTTATTCATTTTCCCCTTCTATAATTTTGTAGCTTGACAACCCTGGTATTTCATGACCGATAGCAACGAAATTACATGAAGAAATGGCCAAATGGTAATACCTTTTTTTAACGAAAACACAGATGATCCGCCTCACTCTGGACTGGTCTGTGAGGAGCCTTTTTAACAATTCCTACAGGATAATCCCCCTAGTACTAAAATAATATTTACGTTGTTGATTTTTAATATTATTTTTAACAATTTATTTTATTTAAAAAACATAACAAATAACATATATTTATTATAATTTATTTTATCACTAATAGTATTTGAATTATGAATGATAATTTTATAAATTTGAACATTTTTTGGAATAAAATAAATGGTAAAAAAAGATGTTAGAAGTAAATGGTGTTAATATTTTTAAAATCGGAAGGAGTAGCTAAACACAACAAATAGAAGACGATCAGCTTCTTCAGCATAATCTACATGTTGCATCTTGCTCAAGTGCTAGCAGTCCTCTTGCTCCTGCAGCCGTCAGTAGTGATAACATACATGCCCTAGTATGATTTAAGTGTTGAAATCTTTCCTCGATTTTCTTACTTTCCTGCTCACTTTCTTCCACCATGAGATAAAAGACTTAGCATTACAGCTAGGGGCACAAAATGGCAATCTAAGAAAGTACTTTGTTTCAATTCATTTGCCATTATGCCTCTAGGACCAAGATTGAAGTAACAGACGGAGCCGTTGAAATAGGCTGGGTCTGGTTTCACGTTTTTCAAGAAAACTGTTGAAAAACTGCTCAAATTTAAAATTTAAACAAAATTTTGCAAAATTGCTACAGTAAACCAGCCATTTCATCGAGCTTGAACTTTTAAATTTTAAAACACATTGGTTTCACTGGCTTTCCCCTCAATTTTACCAGTTTACCCACCAATTTTAACAGTTTTGAATTTTCGAAATTTTCGATTTTTTGAAAATATATAGATATGAAAATATGTGAAAAGAGATAGAGATGCATTTGAGATTTGAGAAGTGAGAAAGATGCAAGCAGAACGGTAAATAATTTGAGAAAAGTGAAAAAAATAGCAAGTAAATTAAAAAGGACTGTAAAATTGCATATAAACTTTCGATCCGAAAGCAGCAGTGCAGCTCGATGCTACAGTAGCAAGGGGACATTGTCTCACTATAGTATTTTTGCAACAGCAAATACAAAAAAATGTTTGTCGCCTATTCAGGAAACTGTAGCTTCCACTCAAATTGCTGTAGTAGCAGCCCTCAGCCCTATCTGAGCCTTGGTTGTCTATTTCCAGCCCTCAGCCGATCGCCCATCGAGAGTGATTTCTGCTGTCATCCTGCTCCGTCATGTGCCACCCTGTAGTTCATTATCTTGAACTCGGCAGTCTAAATGAAATGTAGTACATCGCATCGTTACCAAAAGACCAGCAGCATTCTCCTTAGCAGCACATCCAAACTATAATTTTATTTTCCATTTATTTTACTACTAGGGAAAGGCAGTGTATAAAAGTTTCTAAAGTGGCCAGACAGCCCAGACCCTTCTTCGGATCATGTGCAAGCGAGAGCTACATGCATTGGGTGAACCTTTTTTTTATTTTACAACTAGGAGCAATTTTATTGTAGAGTACAAAGCCAGCCCTCTAATATAATAATAGCATCACTTAAAGCGTTTAAGTGATACACAAAAATTGAGCTTCGTTGGAGAGCTTTATTTTGCAGACTGAATGAAACTTTTAATGTCAAAAGCTGCATCATCAACATCTGATTTTGTGATCACACCCTGCAAAGCGGAACAAACCTGATCAAGCCAAACATGTTCGACCAGAAATATGTTGTACCAGTAGAAATAAAAAAAAGGAAAATCACCACAATGAAGTGAGTCAAAGGGCGCAGAGGCATACCTTTTCTGTTATGATTGCAGTAATAAGATTTGCTGGAGTAACATCAAAGGCAGGGTTCCAGACTGATATACCCGGCGCGGCAACTTGCTTCCCAAGACCACCTTCAGAGTTGAGCAACTCCTTGGGCGACCTTTCCTCTATGACAATTTGTTCCCCAGACGGTAGGGAGAGATCAATGGAAGTCACCGGTGCTGCCACGTAGAACTGAACACCGTGGTGCTTGGCAGAAATGGCAAGGTTGTATGTGCCAATCTTGTTGGCCGTGTCACCTTGAGATCACAGGAAACGTGTTTAACAACAGGAAAAAATTAGTGTTTAAGGTTGATCCAATATGGGATGTGGATGCATACCATTGGCCGCTATGCGATCAGCACCTACAATAACTGCCTGAACACGACCTTGTTTCATCAGTGCGGCTGCAGCAGAATCTGCTATCAGAGTTGCAGGTATTTTGTCATGGACCAACTCAAAAGCTGTAAGTCTGGATCCCTGGAAAAAATTGGCATCAAATTGTGATTAACCTTACTGGAAAAAAACATGCATATGATACATGTTCATAGACATCTATCCCCATTAAAATACATTTAACCTAACAGTAACCTAACTAAATTGATATTTGGATTATATCATCTGAAGCTACCAGGATGTACATGGTGCAGTTAAACCCCATGTCTGGAACCCCGAAAAAAGAAGCAATCAAAACTCCCATGATAATATATGTAATGGAATATGTATATGCACCTGGTTAAATGGCCGAGTTTCAGTGCAAAAGGCCTTCTCCAAAACTCCGCCAGAATGAAGAGCCCGAATAACCCCAAGGGCAGTTCCGTAACCAGCAGTAGCAAGACTAGATTGGACAGAAAGAAAGAAAGAAAGAAAGAAAGCACAATTATTGAGCATCATAAATAGAATGCATAATTCATCTTCGTTACAAATTTACCTGCCAGTATTGCAATGTGTCAGAACAGAGATATTTTTGGAATTCCCAAGCCGCCTTTGAAGAAACTCAGCTCCATGTGAACCAATAGCTTTATTATCTGCCACATCGTCAACAAGCATAGCCTCTGCAGCCTCAACAAAGACCTGGTTGGCCAAAAGGATTATAAAACAGGTTATCAAAAGGTATGATCTGTCCATTAAACGACAACTAAACAGGAAGGTTCCCTCATTGCCGGAAGGAATAATGGAAATAGTATATTACAACTTAGAATTGTGTGGTGCAACCAGAACTGGTAAAAACCGTAAACATTAGGCATTGAAATAACCAAACTTAAGTACTTGTGGCCAACAAACATTAAAATTGTCAATGTTATCACCTAATACCTTAGATGTCACATAACATACTCTTCGATGATTTATAGCTGTCAGAGGCTATGGTACAATGCATAAGCTTAAGGGAAAACTTGAGTGAACACTGAAATTATCACAACTCAAAAAAAGGGTGGACAACTAATTCCTGGACTCACACTCATGTCATCTCCTATCATCACTTCATCTTGTCAGTTACTGCTATCTTTAGATTAAACTAACAGTGTGCCCATACATTGTTGGCCCACATGTCAGATCCAAGTGTTGGGCACTGGGTGACAGACCACCAGCGTAATCCGTCATGCTGGGTGACAGACCAGCAGCGACCACAATCGCCATCAACTCACTTTTAGTGTCTTATAAAGATAGCTTTTAATGTCTTATAAAGATAAATACGAGTTGCAGGACAGGCTCACTGCACAGTATTGGTTATTTACAGAAAAGACTAGTTTATTTATTCACCTGAATTTTAAACTGTATGTTGTTGACTAGCTGAAAAAAGAAAGAAGGATTAAGTTAACTTTGGCAAGCACCTGAAAGACAGCCTTGGCATCTTTTGCAGTTTCAGACGTCTTCGACACCAAAGTCTGAAGCTTTGTTGCAGCATCAGATAAGTTCACTGCAGTTGGACGGCTGGCATAGAAATTGAAAGAGAAAAAAAAAATAGAGGTTAGATATCTTAATCATGACTGGAAGTGTATATTTATGTTTCTAAAAGGAAAACATGAAAAACAGGACTAACTTTAATTTTCAATAGGGCAGATTCTACGGTAGACCCAAATGAATGTGAGCCGTCCATTTGCATGGATCTCGATATCTAAATGGTTATTTTACTTCTTAGGAGGTAAAAGCTCTACCATAATTATCAGTTATTAAATATTTAAATTGGAAAGAAATCAATGAGTTATGTAAAGTGATCCATATTCCAATTTTAGAAACTAAATCCTTCAGTTTTGGAAATAAGCACCATTGACGGTTTGGAAAGTTACAACCAGTGGTCACTTTTTTTTTTAAACCACGTGGTCATGTTTATATGGGCAGAAGATTTTTTTTTAATTTGAAAAATTTAAATTCAAAAAAATTGATAAACCGGTAAACCTGCTTCAACTATAGCACCAGTCTAGTCTGTACGTTAGGTAGTACACGTGACAAGATTTTGTTTTCTAAATTCCAATCAAGATTTTTGAGCTGACACATTGTCATCTTTTAAAAGTGTCAACTCCTTTTGTTAGGTAAAAACAACAGTTGGAAACCATCGGCGGAGGAAAAATCGTTGGAATTAACCCGAACAGCATGATCGGTGGAGGAAAAATCGGCTGGTGACGATAGTTACTGACAATACTGCTGTACTGGAAGAGTTAGAATTTTTAATTTGGTATTTTCTCTTTATTTTTTTTTTACAAAAATTCGATGGCTAAGATTGAATTCTAATGTTACCTCCTAAGAGGTAAAAGAATACCACTTGGTCTACTTTAGGGGGGCTCTTCAATAGATGAACCATTCTTACCTTGATACAAGGTATTCAAGTTTCTTGGAAACAAAAGAAGCTGCTTCTGCAGGCGTACCACTGAAATCCAAATTAGATACTTCCACAGCTAGCGCTAGTGCTGCTGCTATAGCTATTGCTGGAGCACCACGAACAACCATTTCTCTGATTGCATCCCTGAAATAATAGTTAGAGTTCAAGGTTCAATATATATATGTAAAAATAAACATCAGTAACTGCTAACTCGAAAACAAGAAAATTGACAGGAACTGCATCTGTAAGCTTATCCAGTGGAATGCGTCACTGATTACATCTCACAGAAGCAAACAATGATTGGTGACCCACGGTGAAAAGAGATTTTAGACCATGAAAGGGTCCATCAAAAATTCTGTTAGGCACTTCGAATCATACATACTTCCTGTCATACATCAGAGTGGCATGTTCATCCCTTTATTGCAATTTCTCTTATCATCTTTCCAAGCTAGCTAATGTTTTGAACTTTTAAACTGATTACATCACACAAATCCATCCGGCACCTCATAGATCACAAAAAAAAAAAAAAAACCAAAGCCCGGAGCTGTATAGCATCCTGAAAAACAATAACTATCTGTCCACAGCTGAACGTGCCATGCCTCAAGATGCCACTAAAAGTTTCAGGATTAGTAATTGGCAGTACGGAACATCCAAAAACTAGCACCCTCTCTCTCCTAACCGTCTAGCCATCAAATACGGTGCAAAGACAATAATGAATTAAGTATGGATTTGGTTCCCCCAAACAAGCAAAAATGTAGCAAATTTGTGAGAGCACATCTACTAAACCAGCAACGAACGAGACAGATTGAGAACGCAGAATTCTAGCTCACCAGCCATCGGCGGAGTCCTTGACGTCGATGTAGACCACCTCGAGCGGCAGCTTCCTCTGTATCCAAACAAAAAACAGCCCTCAGTCACGGATTGCTCGTCGCTTCCATAACGGAGTATAAGTAGAGAAACGAGAACCGAAGGGAGAGACCGAGACGGACCTGATCGAGGAGGCGGAGCGACCCGCGCGCGTACACGATGGACTGGAGCGCGTCCGATCCGCCCATTCTGCGGCTGGAGGTCAGGTCCTGCTCGCCCGGCCGGCCGGCCGGCGAAAAGATTCCGAGGAACAGGGGAGCGGAGCCGGAGGGGGAGGGTAGAGGCGCGGCGGAACTGAGCCTATCAATCTATGCCCGTGACCGCTGTCGTCCTCTGCTGGCCAAATATAGAATGTCAAGCTGTTTTGCGTTAAGGTCCTCTGTGCTTTTCGGTATGATGTATATGGGTCGGTCAAAGGAAGTACGTGACGACTTTTTTTCTCATCTCAATAATAAGAAAAATGGTATTTGGTTTGGATTAAATTTCATAATATCTCTGTATTATTTTTCTATTTTATTTTGTGCCTTCTTCAGAAAACAACTCATAATGTAAACAAGAACTCATAATGCAAACAATCAAAGTACTCTGCGAAAGCGTCCAAACCATACGAAGCATGTCGTTGCAAATTTTGACTCGATGGGAACGATGATGTAAGCTGTGGGTTGCAGCCGACGTAAGCGAAACCATGCCGCGCAGAAAGAGTCGGCAGCACGAGTCATGCCACGCCACGCATGGTCGTGCCTGGAGACTTGGCAATAAGCAGGGAACTGAAGGGCGCTTACGCAAAAAGGGTACATAATCGAATCATTCTTGGGCCGCACTCAGCCCGCTAAGAAATCGGCAGGACGTTTTGCCGTTTTGCCTCCTCGACCAATCTTTTAAGACCCCGAATCAGAGGCGGAACTTGAGCAAAAGCAAACAGAAAGTCAAAACTTGAGCAAAAGCAAACAGAAAGTCAATTATAATGTTATTGGTATTATGGTATACTTCCTCCGTTCTTTGATAAAAATTATATATTTTGTTATAATTTGATTAATCATTAGAGTTATTTGAATCAGAACTTAAAATTTTACATATTTAACTAATTTTTTAATAAAATAAAAAATAAAAATTAAGATTAAAAATCAACGACGACATTAATTTGAAAACAGAGAAAATAAATTATAATTAATAATGTACTACCTTAGTTTTCTTTCTCAACTCCAAGCGTTCTTTTTGTTGTCCTCACAAGTAAACTCGAAGTAAATGTTCCGTATTCGCCCCGGCGTTTCTATCAATATCCTCCACCCATTCACCGGGACTCATACGGAGAGGCAGCGTCGTGGCAGGGCAGCAGGGGTAGGTTGCGACCGAGCGAGACGAGCTGATGGTACACAAGTAAAATGGCTGTTCTCTTAATCATCACGAACCTGTAAGATGCGACAAGAAAAACGAAACGGAGGGAGTATTTAAGATCAAATTTATTTACATTTTGATAATAAAAACAAGTATTTACTTCTAAAAGTATAACGTCGCAATCAAGTTGTTAGACGCTGCACAAACTAATTAATTTAGAGCTAAATAACCTATTTATATTGTATGCTTAAGAATTTTTCAACAGGGAGAAGAG